>PVIR01010055.1:0-51318 GCA_004026965.1 Petromus typicus
AGTGGGGGAGGGGGCAGAACCGGGCTCCCTGAGTGTGCGGAGTGGGGGGCAGTGCTGGCGGCCAGGCGGCTCCCGGGGGGAGATCTGCAGTTCGCACAAGGGAAGCCTTCGGTCCAAACTGATTCCAGGCTGGGGCTCAGGAGTGGGAACGCGATTCCGGTTGGACATGTTGGCACGATGCCCTGTCAGCCTGGTGTCTGTGCTGCTGTCTGCCAGAGTGCCAGTGACAGCCAGAGGAAGGAGCCTGGGAGTCCAGGGAAGGAGCTGGGCCTAGAAACAGGGCCCGCGGAGAGGAGCCCAGAGAAATGTGATCGCCATGAGTCTCCTCTGTCCTGCAGGCCCTGGAGGATGGGCACTCTTTCCCTTGGTGCACACACTCACCTGACACGTGGGCAAACAGGCACGGATGGCACACAATACAGACACACGCTGACACGTGTAGACACATGCCATACAAGCACACGTGTGGTTATGCACAATAGACCCACGTGCACACACATGCACACAGGCGCACAGAGGTCCATGTGCACATACATGACATACACAGACACAGATATGTGCAAAATGTAATAGAAAACTATGCTGAATGTTAAAATCTATTATAATAAAAGACACGCTGGCATTGATTCTACAAAGCGCCCCTGTGGCATTGGACGCAGTCCTGCCTTCGCTCTTGCCCGTCGGAAGCAGGTCGGGAAGTTCGTTTTCCAGTGTCTTTAGTTACGCTGTTGTGGACGCCTGGACTCCCTGAACTGATTCAGAGTGTTTACCCCTCGCGGTCATTTCGACTTGGAGGAAGAGCCAGGAGTCACACGGTGTCAGTTCGGTGAATCAGGCAGAAGAGACACAGTCGTGTTGTGCCAGCCTGACGTTCCACTGGACAGCAGTTGGCAGCCAAATGCGGTGTGTCTCACACCTCGTAAAGACAGGAGAGAGGACTCCCAGAGCCACTGCAGAGAGCAGCAAGAGCGCGAAGCGTGTTTGAAGAGGAGTCTATTATCAGGGGGACTGAGGGTAATGGATCTTTTGCTGTAATAATCTTGAAACACCCTCTACGTGATTATTGCTTGTGAACACACACCTCACAGCCACACACAGACTTGTGAAGGTACAGTGGACGTGTGTGAACCCCTCATCGGGGTTCCAGCCTCGGGCCCCCATGGCTTCTTGGGGCTTTGAACCTGGCTTCTTCTGTGCCCCTCCTACCTCCACCTCACCAGGAACTTTCCCGACCTTCTACGGAGTGGCACCCCACCTCGCTGTGTGCTATAGTTCCCTGGGAAACTTAAAAAGGAGCATGCAGGTCCCCAGCCTCACCCAGAGCAGCTCCTCCCAGGGCCCTAGGGTGTCCTGGGCACTGGCTGGTCCCCTTTCCCAGAAGGAAGGCCAGGGTGGAGAGCACTGCTCCCTGCCCTTCTTCCCCTCAGTCGGTGGAATGCTGACGGCCTCCCCAGGGGTCCAGGAGCACCGCCAGCGGTGTGGGGGGGGGGTCCTGGTCCCGCCCAGTGTGTTCAGCCTCCAGCTCCTGACAGTGTCGGTTGGTTTTGGCTCCTTCGTCCTCCTCGAGAGAGATAGATATTGACTTCTTCCTGCCGGGGATTCCTAGAGAGAGGTTCCTGCCTGTGCAGCAGCCCGGCTGCTTCCTGACCTCGCTGGGAGTGTGTGTTTATCCTGTGCCCTTTCACTGGCTTAAGACACAGCCAAGGCCTTAGCTGAGCAAATATTTAAGAGCCGCCCGCACCATGTGTGCAGCTTGCCTGGAGAGGTGGGTCGACCCACGTGATCCACGAAACAACCGGTACCCAGGGAGTGGGGTGGATGGCACGCTCTGGGGAACGGCGGGCGCCCTCCCTCTGTGCTGCCCGAGGAGCGTGGCTGATTTCGGCAGTGGTGTAGCAGGGCAGAGAATTGCGGGCTGTCATTTCCCCGGGAAGCCCAATCAGACAGCGTCCTAAATAACACCTGTCAGATGTACAGTTCTTAGTATGAGGATCAAAACGCTGAGACTGGCAAGGAAATCTATAAATCTCGTTTTCCTCGTTTAAAGATGTCATTCAACCTGGATTATGGCCTGGGCTCTCCGATGCAGCTGGAGATATTTGTGACTCTGAACGGTCTTTATTGAGCCAAAGTGACAGTAGCCAGGAGGCTCAGTAGGACCCGAGAACTTGTTCGCTTGGTGAGGGAAATTTGGACGGTAGCGGCCAGAGTCTTCCTTCCCTCGGCGAGACCGGTCTGAGTGTGGTCATTAACTCCGGGGAGTTCACGGTGCTCTTTGGGATGAATCGCCTTCCAGGTGAGGCCACAGCGAATGCTTGTATTAATTCTGCACGCAAAGAGAAAAGTGCCGCTGGCGGCACCTTGGGCTGCGGGTTCAGGGTGCTGCGCTATATAGGGCAGGTTGACAGATGCGGTGGCGATGACACAGATACAAGACGTCCAGATGAAAGAGCCTTTAAAAATGACAAGATGATGAGTGAGCAAGCATGCTTCACACAGGAGGGTGATCCTTCTAGACGTCAGGGGTCGGGGTGGGTACGCCTCTCTGCAGAGCTGTCCACTCCTCATCCAGGGCCACTCTAAGTTCACGGTTCCCTGCTGCCCTACACCAAGCTGCCAGTCACAGGGGCACTTAAATTTGAGTGAGAGGGTACTGGCCGAGCTTCCACGTTCCTTTGTCACATTAGCCACGATGGTTGGCGGCTACTATATAGGACAGAGTGAATGTGGAACATTTCCCGCATCCCAGAAAACTGCGCGGAGCAGTCAGGGCCCCTGCACGTCATGCCCTCTCTCTGTCGTCACAGAACAGAACGGGCAATTGCCAATGTGGGGCAGAGTCTCTCGCCCGGAATGACCGTGCTGCCCTTGATTCTGGGGTACACGGGGGCGTATGGGCTCGCAGGACTGACAGCCTGGCCTCCACAGACCAGTACAGGTGTCAGCTCAGGGAGCCAAGCCGAGGGCTGCATTCAGTTTGCTAGGAAACTGGCTTGTTTGCTGGGAGCCCCGTCGGTGCTGCACCGCCACTGCACTTCCTAAACCTTGCTGAAGAGTAAGACAATCTCGTTTATTTTTCTCCCCTAGAGACTGATTTTTTAATGTAAATTTAAGTCCCTTTCAGTAAGACTCCCCTAACAGGGGCCAGGCAAAAAGTAACCCGGAGTCAAAAGCTGATGTTTCCCTACACAGAAGATGGATCTTTCAGGCGCCCCTAAGATCAGTGGAACCCCACACTTGGCTGTGGCAGCCAAGCTCAGCTGGGTTCAAATCCTGCCGTTGAAGATTCTTACCAGGCAGCACGGTGACCTTTCTATAGCTGTCCAAGTATCTGCTTTCTAAGCTCCAGGCAAAATTGCTCAGAAGAAAAGCTGGGGAGGAGAGGCAGCCGTTCTGAGAGCAGATTTGCGGGTGTTCAGAAGCCCCGGGTGTCGGCCCTGCCCTGCTGTGCTGGGCTCTGGCGGGTGGCAGCTTGTCCCTGTTGACCTCTCCTTTCCCAGAGCTCTCCTTCCCTGCCGACCTCTCTCCCGTTTTCCCGGACCTGTCCTGTGATGGGGAGGCAGGGAGCAGCTGCTGCTCGTCCTGTGGGAAGGAGCGGGCTCAGGGAGAGGTGTGCTGAGCGAGGCTGAGAGGTGACGAAGACGTTACACGTCTGAGGTAGCACTGCAAATTTAGCGGCTGACAGTGCTCATTTCCCTTTTGGAAGTTCAGTCTTACCGGGCCGTGCTCCTTCCTGAGGATGCAGTTGAAGACCTGCTCTGCGGTGTCCTGCGCCTGCCTACCTGAACTCCCGGTTGCTTCCCCATCTTCAAGGCCCACAGTGGCAGGTAGGCCCCCCGCCCTGCACCCTTGGTCACATCTCCTCGGTGGCCCTTCTGTGTCCTTTCTCCCAGTGTGGACCTGTGATTCTCTGGGCCCAGGAGGCGGCATCTCTGCCCTGCTTCGAGGAGCCGAGGGGCAGCCGACGTCCTCCCCGCCAAGGGACCTGATTGTTCTGGCTGCGTGCACACGTCCCCGAAGCCTCATGAAATCATGGGGCTTTTTCAGAGGTGGCTGGAGCAGGAGTGTGTGACTGAGTCATGGTAAGATGCCAGGGCTGGGGTGGGTGATCGCAAAATCAGTCCACTGATTGGGTTGGCACTGCCCTAATCCCAGTAGCCTGGAGACAATATAGAAGGGGCAGAAAGAAGCTGCTAAGGTCTCCTGCTTGCTTTGCTTTGCCTCCTTCTGCTCTGCCATGGACTGTCCCTCCTCCATGATGCCCTCTGCTGTGCCACCCTAGTGGAGGCAGTTGACTGTGGATTGAAACCTCTACAAACTGTGAGCCAACTAAACCTCTCCTTTAACTTTGGGTGTTGGGTGTTTTGTCTCAGCGATGAGAAGACTGACTAAGACACTGACCTATTTGTGGTTGCGACACTAGAGCGTGGACATCTTTGAGGAGCTGTTGTGCTGATCTTACCTGAGGATAAAATGAAAGCTGAGCAAGGCTCTCTATGTCTCACTTTGCAGTATCACATCTTCAGCAGGTGGGAGGCACAGTTGTCTGTTTTGCTTTTTTGTAGCTTCTGTCGTCAGGAAGGACAGCTGACCAGGAACCCTCTGGCGTCACCTTTGCTTGCTGTCTTTGTCCTATTCCCAGTGCCACCACTAGACAACGTCTATCAGGGAATTCAGATCTGCTGACCACACCCAGAGAGAGCAAAGGTGGCTGTTCTGGTCTCTTCCGCCTTTGAGTTTAGTTGAGTGTTTCTGAGCGTAAAGGCCAGGTAGCACTTTGCAATTCCTCCCTCCTGAAGTATTTTCAGACCTGCTCACTCCCCTGGTCGGGCTCCTTCGGTGGCATTACATATGTGCTGCTTTGTTTATTAATTAATTCCTCGGCACAGAATCTTCTGTAACAATTACATCATGGCTGATGAGAAACAGCATTTGTCTAATGATACTAGTTCTCCAGTATGATAGTTAAGGAGATTATTTAATGAGGCTGAAGTCAATGTTACTTAACACTGCATTACTTAACATAACATTACAGTATTATTTAATAAAATAAGTTTAAAATGATGCTGGGGAATTAGGTGCATAACTCTCATTATTGTTAATGGTTGTTGCATACCTAATTCCCTGCTCAGTGCACGAAAATCTTGGATTCAGCTCCTCCTCCTATGGAAATGAGCTCACAAGCATCGGCACAGAACATACCGGCCACAGGTATAAATAACCACAGTGATGTTTCTTTGTGCATGCAGAAATTAGCCCTGACCCCAGTAGAGGTAATGTCTGCATATAGATTCAGTTCGACAATTAGTGGCGTGTAAGGTCATTACCAAGGAAATGAGGTAAACATCTAATTAGTTTTATTGACTTTCACACCCAGAACGTAAATCTTGGGAATAGGTAGGACTCATCTCCCATGGGGTCTTCGCCCAGCGTTTATGCTTTTTCTGAAGATGGTTTATGTGTCTGGTGGGGAGCTGGAGAGCAGGAGACCCATGGGGGCTGCGGCGAGGTGGCACGTCCTCTGCTTGGCCACAGAACACGTGTGGGGTCCTCTCACCGGCCACAGGGGCGCGTGCTCCGCTCTCAGGTGAGTACTCACGTCCCCTGAGACTGGCGCTTGGGGAGTGAGACACTCCGGAGAGGCAAGACTCCACCAGGGCCAGCTGTACTCACAGCGTGGTTGCAGCCTGATCTTCTAGACTGACATTTAAATGTGGAGGTGGATGCTTTAGACCCTTTTGTTAGGCAGGGGCAGAGATCTGACTGAACCCGATTTGAGTCTACGATGAACACGTTCAACTACATATAATGAGAAATCCAAAGCCCTTGGGCTTCAGGCATGGTTGGCCCCAGGTGCCCAGAGTACTTTTTTGGGGTGGTCTCCTTTCTTCTTGTGTCTCTGCTTTTCTTTCTAAGGACTAGAATTTAGACAGGCTTTCTTCATGGTGGCATAATGGCCATCACAACTCAATATGGAGATGCAACAGAGGGACTGGCCTCCTTCCCAGGGATCTGTGCACGTGTGCTGCGGCTGTGTCTCTTCGGGCCCTCTTAGGTCTGCAGTGAGCCACGGAGGTGGGACCTGCACACCTGGACAGGTGACCTGGCACTGTGGAGGCGCTTTGGGGAGGACAGCTGGCATCTAGGTAGTGACAGCAGGGAGCGGGTAGCTGTCACTGCTGTGGGAAGGGCACCAGTCTTGCTAAAACTGTGGAGGTGGCAGTTTGAGGTCAGGAGGTCTGTGTTTGGTACAAGACCACCCTTCCCCCTTGTGATTTGTGTTAAGTGTCCCCACTTCAGTGGGGCTCATCTGCTTCTTCCCCTCATAGGACTGTTAAAGTACCACGTTGTTCAGAATGGTGCTTTGTCATTGCACCACACAGAGTGCACTGTGGTCTCAAGTTTTTTGACAAATAGAAAGCACTGAATTGCATTCAAACTCCAGATAAACAATGGATGACTTTTAGTGTATGTTCCATGCAATATTTGGCATACATTTTATGGGAAAAATTGCTTATTGCATGAGGTATACATATACCAAGAAGCTGTTTAACCAGCATTCAGATTTCCCTGGTGCCCTTTTCTCTGCTTGCTATGTCTGGCAGCATCGCGGATCAGCACAGGAGACCAGGGGATGCCCCTGTCAGCCACGCTGCAGGTCTGTCTTCTTCCACATGCAAGTGTGGGGGAGGGTGACACCCTCCACCTGTCCCCACCCCCACTGGGCTCCAGTGGTCTGGGGAGCCACAAGGCAGCCACCAAGAATGCTCAGGTGGAGCAGGGAGATGGCGGAGTAAGAGACGGTCTCAGTGCATGAGTCGTTTCTGACCAGAAAGGTCAAGAGGATATGAATTAAACATTTGATCACAAAGAGAATGAAGGGAGGAAGAAGGATTTGTTTTCAAACTCCCAATCCTAACTCTGGGAAGCATTTTTGTGCGTTGTAGAGGAACTCATCTTAGACTAAAGGAAGTGTGATTTCATGCACCTGGTATTAAGTGCATTGAAGTAATTAAAGGCCCCGAGTCTACAGTGTGGGTGGAGGTCCAGTTCTCTGGTGTGTTCTGAGCATCTGAGCTGCGCAGGTGTCATGTGGCTGCCGTGGGGAAGGAGCGGATTACAGGTCAGTTGGGGAGGCCCCAGTGCCCAGTGAGGAAGGCAGATGTGAGTCATGGGAGAAGGAAGTGACTGGGGATGGCTTCCCTCGGCTGACTGTGATGGCATCAGCATTACGAGTTCCACCTGCGGCAGGACTCGCACCTGTACCTGCTCCCAACCTACACCTGCATTTTCCCAGCACTGACATACGCGTACCTCTCTCTGCCTGTGCACTCGCAGCCACACTGGCATCTGGATCAGCACCAGCTGTGTGTAGAGGCATGTATCAGCATGCTTATTTCTCAAAGGTACTACTTTTCCTTCTCTGTGGCTCTGTGGGTGACACCCTAGATCCATGCAGGACGTGGCCAGTGGGCGGTCAGCTCCTTTCTGTTGAGATGATATTTAAGTGGCTGCTGAAGCATAGATAGGATCCTCACTAAAGGAATGGAAAGGAAGCCGCTTGATGTGAAAGGGGTGAATCCCAAAGCAGTGCCCTCACCCGCTGAAGAACACACAGCCCACTCTGAGGACAGCTGGCAGCCGGTCCCTCCGGTGATGTGTCCCAGTGCCATGCTGGGCTGCTGCAGCTGGTAGCCCACGCCTTGGAACAAACTAAAGCTGCCATGTCCAGGTAGAGGGGCCCTGGGCAAGGCATTCGGGGTGTGGCCAGGGCGTCATCAGCTCTTCCTGTGTCCATCTGCCCAGCACACAGCCTCCTTTGAGGCCAGCTCAAGGCCCAGGAAGGCTGCAGGCACGGCAGCCTGATCTCGAAGAAGGGACAGAGGCCCCACAGGAGCACAGGTGAGGTTTTCAGCCTTCTCAGAGTCCAACATGATGCTTCGCTTGTTTATCCTTGGGGAGAGGATGGCCACATGGACAGGTGGCAGCTCGTGCTGGGCACCTTCAGGAGCCCCCAGGGCTAAAGCAGAGACTGAAGGGCCTGGGGGCACATTTAGTCTGGTCTGGTTCTGAGGATTTCCACAGAAGTCAGGCGGAAGAAGAGATGAGAGCTGGTTTTCATGGAGGGAAGAACGAAGGAGATAGGTTAGAGGAACTGATGTTTCTGGGGCAGAATCTGGTGACTCAATAGACATATTGGCTGGAAGAGAAGGAAGCTGGCTTGTTCAAGGCGGGGCAGTGCCTGTTACTGGAAGTGGAAGGAGTGGGTCCCTAATTCCTCAGGGTCACAGGGTACCCAGATGGAGGAGCTGCGGACAGTGGCTGGGACCCAGGACAGCACCTGTGAGAAGCGACTTGGGAACCACAGTGTGGACATTAATCCTCAAAACCTCGGGTGGATGGAGTCACCCCAGGAGAGAGGAGCCCACGGAAGATCACGATGGTGCCAGACAAGGCCACGGGAACCCAGAGCCAGCCCAAGGTGGAAGTGGGTCTGAGAGAGTCGGGCACCCGAGTCAGGGGCAGAGAGATTTGCAGCTGCTGGGGCAAGAGGCTGGCTCTCACCAGCACTCCCTGCTCTCAGGGCTCCTGAGACCGCACAGCAGCATGGTGGGGACAGCAAGTACCCAGGAGAAGGGAATCTGCCTACTGCCAAAAATAAGGATGTGTCTGAAATGGCAGAGACCAAACAACAGACTACCGGAGCCAGGTTGACAGGGTCCCACCATCCAGGACTTTGAGCAGTTTTAGTGTCCACAGAAAGGTGATGAGGATGAGTAATACCTCATCAGACAAGGGGGAATCTCCAGTTTGGACTCAGGTAACGTTAGGGGAAAACACCACTTAGTAAATGCAGAGGGATAAATCAGTACTGCCTGGCCCCTGCGGCCATTGCTGAGCAGCAGGAGCCCCATGGTGAGTGACAAAGGCCCTGGATGAAAGGGGTTGCTAGATAGGACGTCACCACGTCCAGCTCTACAGATCGCTCACTACCGATGAGTGCAAAGCACGAGTTAGCAGGTGAGACGCCTGCCAGGCACCACCTGACCCGAGTGATCCAACCCGACGCATGACCAAAGTGACGGAGTGACCTCGTGTGCCTTGCACAGGAGGCTTTCCACTGTGGCCTTCTGAGCAGAGGGACAATCCTGGGTCAGATCTTGAGGACACCATCAGATAAGTACATCTGAGGGGTGATCTGTGAAACGGTTAGCCTGGACTCATGAAAGGATCAATGCCACAAAAGACAAAAATAAAACTGGGACCTGCTTCAATTAGGGGAATCTCATAATGAAAGGCAACTTTGGATCCTCAATGACTCCTGGATTTCTTCCTGGATTAAAAATTGGAATAGTTGTAAAAGAATTCCTGGAATACCTGGAAAAAATCAGAATATGGATAGTATTTTAGCTAACAAAATTATATCATTGTATTAATATAGAATGTAAGTGTATAATTTTGATACTGTGTTGCTGTTGCCAGGAAAACGTCTGTGTTTAGGACACACAAGTTGATGCACTTAATGACGTGTCCCGAGAGCTGCATAACTAAGTAACTCACAACTCAGCTCAGACTGTATGACATATGTGTGCGTGTGCTCATTGTACCAGACTTGAAACTAGCATGTACGCCTAAGGTTTCTCAAAGTAAGCTGAGAGAACAGGGAGCACTGTGACACTGTCAAACACTGCCTGTGTGTGTCGGTCTCTGCACACACAGCACACGCGTGGACGAGGACGTGGAGGAGGAAACTGCGCTGCTGCTTTGAATTAATCCTTCCGATTGGAGAGCATGTACTCATAAATATGCATACTGAAGATTTTTTGCATCAAAAATAAATAAAACACTCTAGAAACAACCTGACTATCCATCCATCAATGATTAAAAAAGTGGGGCATATATAATGTGGAATTTTATGCAGCCATTAGAAAGAATGCCTTCCGGCGGAATGATGGGCTAGATACGACAAACTCTTGCACTGTAAACAACCCCAAATGCTAGATTAAAAAGACAAACACAACCCTTCAAAATGCAAGAAAGTAAGTCACATTTGGAGGCCAGCAACTAATCATTCTGGGGCCTTAGATTTGTGACCCGGTGAGGGAGCAGAGCCTTCTAGGGGGACACTGGATAGCTAAGGACCTTTCCTTTGGTGCTGAGGTCTTCAAAGTGCAGGTACGGGGGAGGGAAGGCTTCTCTCTGGACCAGCCCTGGTGGTACAGGAAATAAATCCACCCTTCGGAGGAAAACTCAGCACTATCTATGCAAAACTCAAGGAGGATTTGAGTGGCAGAACTTATCCTGGAAATTGGTAGGCTCGGAATCCAGCTTCATGGGACCAGCCTGTGTCACAACCTGGCTAACCAAACTCACGGTGAGAGTTTGGTTTGCCGTGGTCTTTGTTGGTGATGGTCTGGGAAATTGGCAGAAGCAAAAGGGAACCAGCACACCCCCAATACAGATGGCACGGCACTCCCAGGTGAAGTTCCAGATAAATACATGCTCATCCGAAAATTGTGAATTCACAGCGAAATGCAGCACCATGACCAGGAACTGACGAAAACAACAGATGGTCTGATAGCTACATAAATGTTGGGTATTAACATCATCAGGTAGGAAGAGTGAAATAAATGTACTTTATTTGTTTGCAGAAGTAAGCGGAAGGATTGAATAGATGAAGACAAGGCACGAATGTGCAAGCAGCTGAGAAAAAGAAACTATTTTCCAGCCCTAAACACAAACACCTATGCAGTTAACAGCAAAAGTCCAAAGAGAAAGATTGGGGTTAAAACGCAATGGATGCATTTAACAGCAGATGAAACAGAGGTAAAAGGAGAAAGAGTTAATTGAGATGTATATCTGGAAACATCTCCAATGCACTCGAGAGAGACAAATAAATAAATACATGCCCAGACAGAAGGCAGGGCCTGAGAAGAGCCAGTGAGTGCCGACTTAGTGCACGGAAGAGGACAAATGAAGGAAAAGACGGGAGCAAGGCATGAAGACGCAACACCAGAATCCCGCGTGGATGACGGCGCCGGTTCACAGACCCAGGAAGTGTAAGCAAAAGCAGAATGCGTCCTCGCCTTTCAGCGGAGCTGCAGAACATGGGAGAACCTTCCAGCGCCAGAGAGAAAGACACGTTGCTTACATTTTTAAGACAATTGGAAAATTGATGGCTCATCAATAGCAAATGTACATCATTTTCCTCTACGATCTCTTACGACCTTCAACATCTGTCTCCCCTCGACTTCTTTCATTTCCACTGAACTGGTAGTTGCACTGGGTGAGGCAGGACTTTTTCTTTTTAAAAGACTCTTTAATTTTCTAGTACATTTGCAGTACACAGTGTTCACACTCCTGTGGGGAGCTGGTGCAGTACGCAGCACACGTTAATTCCCTTTTTTCATCCCTTTCCCCCTCCTCTGTCCCCCGCTCCATCTTTCGATCTCCTCCCCATTTGCTGCCTACTCCCTATTTTCTGTCATATTTGAATTTTGCATTTTGTGTTTCTAGGTAAGAGAACATGCATGTCTGATCCATTTCACTGAACTGTGGACTCTGTGGTGGAAAGTGCTAGAAACACTGTCAAAAGAAACCGAAGACTGTCCTCAGTGTGAGATGTTGGTAACACATATACTCCCCAACCACATAACCCGCTCCTCTACCACGTTTTCCAGTAGAATGAAAAGAATAAAGAAAGCGGGCACCACAACAGGGAAAGACATTCTGGAAGGGAAATTCTGAGTGGTCTGTAAATGCGTGAAAGGTGCTGGCAAACACAAGTTAAAAGCAAAGGAAAGAACTTGTGAAACAGACTCACGAGCTCCTCTCAATGCCGCGGACGGCTGTGTGTCTGAGATGTGTTGAGGCCCCAGGACATCAGGAGCTGCTAGAGGCAGAGGGCACAGCAGGCCCGGAGGAGTGGGGTGCCCTGGGCGACCTCAGACACTTGCCTCGCCTGGCCCCGGACACCCTTCCTGGTCTGTGCTGGCCATGGTAGGAGGCTCGGAAGATCCCACTCACAGCACAGTGCGTGGTAAACCGAGTCCACCAGGAGAGGAACAGAGGAGGCACACACTTGCACTCACTGGGAGGAGTATTACACAGCATCGACAGAACAGATTTACAGCCTCAGGCGGCCAGACAGAGCCCAGGCACGTAAGTCGGAGTGAAAAGTATGCTCTAGAAAGATGAATGTGCTATCATTCAAATGTCAGGAAAACTCACAATGTGCAAAGCTAAGCAAAACACGGAAAAGTTGAGCTTCCTTTAGTTTTGGATGGAAGTGTGGGTGTCTAAGAAAAGTGTGTGTGTGTGTGTGTGTGTATGTGTGTGTGTGTGTGTGTGTGTGTGTGTGTGCGCGCGCGCACCTGCGCAGGTGTAACCATAAAGAAATGCAAAGGAAGGAGAAATACGAGCCAGTGCTTATGTCTGGGGAGAGGAGAAGGGCAGAGTACGGAGCTTTGGGAAGGGTTTCCCAAATCTCTTCTCCACCAGCATTCAGCATTTCCTTGCAAACAGTGAAAACCCACTGTTGTCCAAACACTGTCCAAAAGCTTCTCACCAACATGCAGACCTTATTCGGACACGCGGGGATTATTAACTGCGTGGTGACTTGACTGGGCCACAGGTGTCCATGTGGCTGGCTAGCTATTGCTCAGGGTATTTCTGTGGGGGATTTGAGATCAGTGTAACATTTAACTGTTGGGAGAAAGCAGACCATCTCCCACGGTGTGATGGCCTCATCCAATCAGGTGAGGCTTGAAGCGAACAAATGACTGACTTCAGGAGGAGAGAAATTACTCCCCCAAAGTCTGGCCTGAGACCGTCCTCACCGTCCCTCTCGGGTCTCCGTGCTGCGGTGCTGTGGGCCAGTCATCACGTGGCCAGCTCCTGCTAACTCATCTCCACACGCACACCCCTCCTCCCAGCTGTGTCAGCAACACAGACCCCTTTCTTGGACTCTTGCTATAGTTCCTAGTCCCCTCAGCTAACACATCCTGACGGGCTCCAAGCCACGTGCTTCCAGTTCTGCCTCAGGCCGTCCTCCGCCTGCTCCATGTGGTCCCTTCCCTGTGCCCCGCATCCCGCCTGCAGGGTCTTTCCCGGTAGCCCTTGAAAGGCTTCTTTCTGGCGGAAATGTGTGTTCCCTGCCCCCACTTGCTAAATGACAAGTCTGCCTGCTGCACACCTTCGCTTCCCCAGACCACACCGCCCACCCTGGGAAGTTACTCGTGGCACCTTTTCCAACTTTTGTAGACACAAGTGGGTGATGGTGTCTTTGGAGACAGACCAAGGCTTGAGTTTAGCTCTTCCTCCTGAATGTGCATCGCTGCAGGCACAGGCCAGTCCCTGCACAGGATGCTCCTGGGCCCCGTGCTTCCCCGTGCTTGTGTTTTCCATGGCTGGGGGGCAGCTCTTGGAGGGGCATCCTGTGCTATGTCTGGATGCTGTGGGGTAGACCGGGACAGCAGGAGTCTGTTTCTCCTGCAGAGGAGTCTTGGTCCATGAGTTACAAACACTTCCTGAAGACAAATGTTCTTCACAACTGGAAACACACTTTAGGCTGTGTTACTTTTCGTTGGTGTACAGATTCTCAATTCTACTCCCAGCGCAGCTTCTGACAGTATAAGTGTCATCCAAAGATGTGGTATATTTAAATTTTAATCATTTATTCCATACAAGACACACTGCCGTCCGCCCCCGGAGAAGACTCCCCGTCTTCCGGCACACTCTTCCCATGGTTCCTCTTTCTGAGGCCGAGGTACAAATCTCTCCTCGGTGTCTTTAGTTGCTCGGTCATGCAGCTCCAGCGTCCTGAGTCATTCAGGACATTTGTCTTTCATGGTCATTTGACTTTGGGAGAAGTCATGGCAGGTGGCAAGGACACAGGGCAATGTTTTCATGAGCCTGGCTTCGCAGTGGATGGCACTAAGTTGCAGTAGTCTCTGTATAGTAAAACCGTGGGTCAGGAGCATAATTCGCCCTAGAAAAATGCTTGTAGTCCAAAGCACTTGCTTATCAGAATGAATTTCCCCACAAGAAGCACTGGGAACTCATACGATTTGTTTTACAACTTAAAAATATTCATATAAAAGTTATTACAGTACTGTAATATAATAAAAGATAATAAAGAAAATATAAAATATAAAGAATAAACAAATTAACTTGCATTTACCTTTGAAAATCTTTGTGTGAGGGAAAATCTCATGTGAGAGACAAGACGAGGGATATTGTTTAGGATCCTTTTCACTATCACTAATGGAGTCACTGCTATTTATTGGCCCGATGGAATTTTCTTCTTTTAGTGTAACTTTAACAGAGAATCTATCCAATGTCTCTTGCTTTTGCCTCTGAGGAGTTTGCAGAAATGTAACATTGCATTGCTGTTAAACAGATGCATTGCTCACATTGATGTTTTTATATAATATTTGTATATTATATTTTGTAATATTTCTGTAATATAATTGTTTCCCACATTTTACACTTTCTCCAATCTCATTTGAAGTGAAGAATTCCTCCACCTTTTTCTTTTCTGCAGACAAGTTCTCCTCCGTTAGCTCTTGCTGTTGGGAGATGATCACCCTCAATTTTTTTTTCTTTTTTAAGGTTTTTTGAGACAGGGTTTCGCTTTGTGGTTCAGGCTGGCCCTGAGCTCAGCCTCCAACTCACATCACAGCAATCCTCCTGCCTCTGCCTCCCGAGTGCTGGGATTACAGGCATGAGCCACCACGCCCGGCACTGTGGTATGTGGTACTGGTTGCTGCTGGGGTGAGTCTCCACGCCCAGTATTGTATGTGGTTACCGGTGATCGAACCTGGGTCCTTGTGCTTGCAAGACAGGCGCCAGAACCACTGAGCTAAATCCCTAGCCCTTTTTTCTTTTTTTTTTTTTTGAGACAGGGACTTGCTCTGTAATTCAGGCTGGCCCTTAGCTCAGTCTTGAACTCACTGCAATCCTCCTGCCTCTGCCTCCTGAGTGCTGGGATTACAGGTGTGAGCCACCACACCCAGTACTGTGGTTTGTGGTTCTGATTGCTGGTGGGCATTAGCCACCACACCTGCCATTGTTGTATGTGGTTACTGGGGATCGAACCCGGGACCTTGCACTTGCAAGGCTGGGGCTGTAACCGCTGAACTAAATCTCCAGCCCCACCCTCAATTCGAGGGAGAGGAGAGAGAGAGGGAGAGGGAGAGGGAGAGAGAATCATTGGTTCAGTTGTGATCGTGTGACATTCGGTCTCACATACTACTCATATTTCAAGACATCACTCGTTGATCAAGTTAAAATTTATTAGAAATGTTTGCTCATCCTGTGAGACGCTTGCAGAGCAAATTACTCATGGCCAAGCTTCGGTGCATTCTGATCAAACCTCTTGAAGATGTTCACAAAAGAGGACTTCCAGAACCACTCCAGAAAGTGGCAAGAAGGATGGGATAAGTGTGTTTGAAGGAAGGGAAGGAGTTTGAGGATGATTAAAGGTGATGCGTTTTGTACTTTAGTATGTTTTAAAACTTAAAACATTCGTTGTATGTTTGTGTTGTGCCCCACGCACTCACTCATGGGCCCTGGAGCTGCTGGCTTATTGCCAGGGCTTGTGGAGTTTGTCTTACATTTTCTGCTTCTATGTGATGTTTTGAACTGACAGGCTGCAGTTACACAAACCACCTTAGTGTCCTTTGTGACCTCAGTTCTAGGCTGGTTTCAATGGACTGTTCCCTTCATGAGGGTGTGTTCCCACCTTTGTGTGTGTCTGGTAATGTTTGATTGTATGTCAGATATTGTTGTGGTTTTACCTTTTTGAGTGCTGGGCTTTGTAAAATTCTTACAAAAACTCTCAGGTGGTTTAGTTTTCTTTCCTGATACACACTTACATTTTTCAGAGACAGTCTGATTCTTTTGGGTTCGGCATTTGCCATATTTTTGGCAATTCTAGAGCAGCTCTTGGTCTGGGGCTAATGTTCGACAGCTTCGTCCAGGACCCGTGGTCCTGAGCTTCACCTGGGCTGGCAGAGTCCGGCCCGGGCCTGTGTGGCTACTGGTCACTGGTCCCCTGACCTTGCTGGCTCACCCCCAGCCTCATGAGGTTGTTCCTCGTGACACCATCAGGCTTCTTCCAAATGCAAGCTGGTGGGTGCAGGCTGCTGGAGCTGCAGAAGCTCTCTCTGTGTCCCGCCCAAGGGGGCCGATGCCGGGCGCACACTCGAGATGAGTGCGTCTGAAACACCCAGCAGTGAGCTCTGTCCTTCCCTGGGAACAGCCTCTACACTTCTGTCACCTCTTTAACTTCCCAGGAACTGAGGGTTCGCCTGTCAGGAACTGGGCTGCCACTGTTGAATGACTTTGAGATGAAAGAGTGAAACAAACCAACAAATCAAGCTCTGATCACGCTCAGTGTTCATTAAAGAGGCCTCGCCTAAAACCATGGCACAAAGCACTCTTAATTAGTTAATTAAAGTCTCCATCGGTGATTCGGAGATTAGTTGTCGTGAAATTTGGCCAATTAAACTAATTAATTGCTTCTTTATTTGGTAGCGGTTGTTGTTGTTGTTGCTGAGCTGAACCCTGAGCTCTGTTAGAAAACCATAGAGCACAGCGATGGTTCTTCTCCTGCCGCGAAGTACCTGCTCCGAGCCTCGGAGTCTGCGGCCTCCAGTTGGGCGGTTGCCCGGACCGGTGTGTGCACACATTTCGCTTTCCTGGCTTGGTCCTTACAGCTCATCTCCACCTGATGTCAGAGCAAAAGGAGACTGAGGAGCTCCGATTAAACTACTGTCAACTACACACAGCTGCCAACAAGCACACTGTCTGCCCACATTCGCATTTCATTTTCATTAGCTGTACTAGGAGCTCCTCTAGTGTACAGCTCACCCATTCACATTGCACACTTCCATGGTTTCGGTGTCTGCACGGGGTAGACGCCACCACTGCAGTCCCTTGAAGAAAATTTTAATTGTCTCCCACAGACAGCTTGCACCCGTGACCATCTCCCCACTTCTTGGCAACCACTAACCTGTCTATCTCTATGCACTGACCTGTTCTGGAAACTTCACGTGAGCGAGATGCTAGAATGTGTGGTCTTTTGTGACCAGCTTCTGTCACTTAACACAGTGCCCATGAAGCAGCACGCTTCTGTATTTCACTTCCTTTTCCTGTTGAGCAGTATCCCATCATGTGGATGCATCACATCACGTTCATCTACTCAAGAGCTGGTGGACACTTCGCTTGTGTCCATTTTTAGCTAAGGTGACTAATGCTGCTGTGGACATTTGAGCACAAGTTTTTGTGCGTATAGACGTTTTCATCTCCTGTGTGTGCATGTTCAAGGGGGGATTAATTGGTCGTCCACAATTCAGCCCCACGTCAACCACGTGCGGGCCTGACAAGTTGGGCTCTAAATGCTGCACCGTCTACCATTGCTCAGCAGCCTGTGGGAGTGGAGCCTCTCCACATCATCCCAACACTTGTTACTGCTGTTCGTCTTCATACAACCTTCTTGAAGGTGTTTGCTTCTTAATTGTAACCTCCTAATGGTGTCTACCAGTTGAAACTCTGGTCTGCCTTTCCCTGATGGCTCATGACATAGAGCATCTCTTCATGTATTATTGACCATTTACGCATCTTCTTTGGGGACTTGTCTGCTCATATTCCTTTTTAGGCTTTTATTAGTCCATGTTTGACATACATAATGATTCCATTCACGGTAGGGGGTTGGTACATGTACATAACACACCCTGGTTCCTTTCTTTTTCACCCTTTCCTATAATCCTATTTTATTTTTTCCAGTGACAGATTAATTTATTCATATTAAGTGTAATTTTTGGGGGGGCACTGGAATCAAACTCAGGAACTTGTGCTTGCCAGGCAGCCACAGCATTACTGAGCTAAATCCTTATCTCCTGATTTATTTATCTTATAAAGTTAATTATCATATTTACAGATTGGAAACCAGACTAACAGGCCAAAGAACATATAAAACATGTAAGACATTTATACTAAGTCAAGTACACTTTTCGATGCATTGTCTGCACTAGATTACAATACCCTTTTTCTTTCTCTTTATTAAGGGGGAAGTTTTCGTGTAAGAGAAACTGTGATGTTTAGAGAGACAACATTTGATGTGTTGTGTGTCTGAGGTACTGTACTTAAGATTACGGTCTTAAGATGCTCTATTTTCCTACACATGACTCAAGTTTATCCTTCTTCATAAAAGAGCCATACTCTCATGACACCATATTCTTAATCATTCATCTGTTGGTAGATGTAGAGGCTGTTATCACGATTTAGCTAGTATGAACTGAGCTGCAGAAACATGGCTGTGCTTGTATCACTGTGGTGTGATGTCTTTAACTCTCTTGGGAAGACACCTAGGAGAGAAACAGCTCGGTTAAATGGAATTTCTAGTTTTCATTATTTGAAGAATCTTCACACTGATGTCCACGGTGGGATCATCAGTTTACAATCTAACCAACAGTGGAGAAGGGTTCTTCTCTTCCCACGGCCTCACCAACATTTGTTGTTGGTTGATGTCTCAACGACAGCCATTCTCCCTGGAGTGTGAAGGCTTCTCAGTGTTGGTTTAATTTGCATTTCTTGATTGGCCAGTGATGTTGAACACTATTTCATATGTTTATTGGCCATTTGTATTTCTTCATCTGAGAAATATCTATTCATTTTAGATGCCCATCTTTAAAAATTGGATTTTTTAATTTGTGAGGGTCAAATTTTTTGTCTGTATATATTCCAGTTGTTAGTTCTTTATGTGAGGAGTAGATGGCAAAATATTTTTTCCATTCTGTAAGTTGTTTCTCCACAACAGTGATTTCCTGTTCCTATTTTTTCCAGTTTTTAAATTGAGTTACTTTTCTTTTTATCATGGAATTGTGACAGTTCTTTATACAGTCTGGACACAAGTCCTATATTGGTTATATAATTTGTAAAACATTTTCCCTTTTTAAAAATTTTCTTTCAGTTTCTTCATGACCCTTTAGAATGTTTTTTGTTTGTTTGTTTGTTTTGGTGTTTTTGAGACAGGGTCTTGCTTTTGTATTTCAGGCTGGTCCTGAGCTCAGCCTTGAACTCAGCAATTTTCCTTCCTGTGCCTCCTGAGTGCTGGATTACAGACATGAGCCACCATGCCTGGCATTGTGGTACGTGGTTCTAATTGCTGGTGGGTGTGAGTCTCCAAGCCCAGCATTGTTATGTGGTTACCGGGGATCGAACCCGGACCCTTGCGCTTACAAGGCAGGTGCCGGAACCACTGAGGTAAATCCCTGGCCCTAGAATATATTTTTAAAATCCTGAAGATACCTAATTTGTCTATATTTTCTTGCTGTCTTCATTGTGTCCTTCCTAAGAAACCATTGCTTATTTTAAGATCATGCTTTTCACCTATTTTTTCTTACAGTTTTAGCTCCGATATTTAGGTCTTTGATCCGTTTTGTGTTACTTTTTATACTGCTGTGAAGAAGGTTCCAAATTTATTCTTCTTCATGTCGCATCCAGTTGTCCTGGCACTACGTGTTGAAATGCCTATTCTTTTCCCCTTCAAGAGTTTTGTCATCGGGGAGAAAGTCTGTCAGCTGACCTTGGGAGGGTGTGTCCTTGCTGTGCCAGCTCTGCCCTTCCCGACTCCTAGAGCTCTGCAGTGAGTTCTGGAATCGGAAGTGCAGGCTCTCTGGCTTCATTTGCTCTTTCAGGACTGTCTTGTCTTGGCATTCATTACACTCAGTCTGTGCCATGGACACCAGAATCACTTTCCTATCAAACGATAACCAGGTTCTCCCCACTTTTTTCTCCCAGTCTCCCCAGGCTCTAGGAAACACTTTCCTACCTTCAACTGACACATCTCAAAAAGCTGGAACGGAGGAGTTTTGAATGCAATCACTATAAAATGATAAAAATTTGAGAAACGTGATGGATATGCTGAGTCCTCTGACTTGGTCACCACCAAGGATGTCCGTGAACTAAAATAGCCCGATGGTGGAGCATGGCGGCTCACACCTGAGTGTCAGCACCACAGGAGAGTGGAGAGGAGGATCTCCCGAGATCAGCCTGTGCCACACAGAGAGGTTACATCTCCGGGAAACTCACATTGCTCCTCACATACGTCCAAACATTATGTGTCAATAAATAAAAGTAAAACTTATCTGTTGTATGCCTTGGAATGCTGTGTGAATTTTAGTTCCGATTCTTTTGCGAGTAGAGTGGGGCTTTGATCAGGCCTGTGTTGGAGCTGGTAATATTCTATGTTACTTAGAGTGTAACTTTTATAATTTTTTTTTAAAGACTGTATTCCTGTGTCTTGCTTTCTGATAACACTGTACATGGAAGTGTTTTGTAGTTTCCTCTTGAGGCGCTCACTGCTATGGGATAAAACACAATTGATTTGTGTATTGAGCTTGGATTTTATAAGCTGATAAGCTCATTCATTAGTTTTAATAATTTTTGTGAGTTGAGTTTTCCAGGATTTTCTGTGTACAGTGCTGTGCTATCCGGAAGTAGAGATGGTTTTACATCTCCCAATCTGGATGATGTTTATTTAATTTTCTCACCTAATTACCATAGTGAAAACCCCACGCACAGTGCTGGATAGAAGTGATGAGCAGATATTCTTGTCTTATTCTTGATCTACACAGGAAAGCATCAATCCTTCGCCATCAAGCATAATGCTGGCTGTGAATTTTTCATGAATGCACTTTATCAAGCTGAATAAGTTTCTTTCAATTCCCACCTTTTAGCATGTTAATGTCATGAAGGCTGTTGAATTTTGTCAAATGCTTTTCTGTTCCTGTTGAGATGATCTCATGGGTTTGTGCTTTATTCTATTGACTTGGTGCATTACGTTAGTTGATCTTCAGAAATTAAAGCAACCCTGAATTCCAGGGATAAATCTCTCTTGGTCATGGTGCATAATCATTTTTATAGATTGCTGCATTCAATTTACCATATTTTGTTGAGGATTTTCATATTAAAATGCAAAAATTCATAAGAGATTTTTGTCTACCGCCACGGTAGCTCTGCCAGGTTCTGGTATTAAGAGCCATCCTGGTCCCAGAGAGCGAAAAGTGTCCTCAGGGCTCCCTCCGATCATCTCCACCCTGACATGACACAGGGTACCCACAGTGGAACTTACAGAAACATGGAAGGGCTTCATGGATTTCCAGCTTCAAAAGCCGAAGTTCCTAGGCAAATGCAGACTCTCGGGGAATAGTTGGTAGATCTGGAAAAAAACAAAGAACAGGCTTCTCTGTCCTTGCACAGGGTGAGCATCCTTGGGAGAGTGAGGAGGTTGGATGGGCTGAGGGAGGGCGACCGGTGGACCCCTGTCTCCGGATGAGTCTTCAGGCAAGGCTGCCAACGCCAGAGTGATGTGTGGGGCTCCAGAACAGAGGGAAACGTGGGTGCTCTGGAGGAATCACAGAAAGAAAAGAAGTGGCTGTTTAGATTGGGTGGAAATGGTGCAAGAGGACGTCTCTACTCTCTCCAGTCCAGACTATGACTGGAAGAATCAAAAGGAGTGGAGGAGCTGGCAAGGGCATCCTCGGGCAGCCTGAATTGGGTATCTCAGTGTTGGACATCTGCGGGCTGGTGTCTAGATGAGCGGCTGCAAGGGCCACGTGAGACGCTGGCCAATGCTGTCTTCTTTCTGTGTAAACGTCAGGACTTCAGCACAGACTTTGGCAGACCAGAACACCTCAGTAGGACAGTCTGGCACCAGGTCAAGTTTTGAAAAAGTGAAGGCAGTTTCATTTGATGCAGAGTGTATCTGTTGGGCAAACTTCCTGCTCGCCATCTTGTCTCACTGTACTGACCCTTCCTACAGTGAGTGTTGCCAAGAGAGGACACCTCAGCAGGTGGCCTTACTTACATGCCACCATCTGACAAGTGAGCCAAAGAGATACACACAAAAATAAGGCCTGCTTCGTTTGTGCTCGCACCGTGGCTTGGGTGGTTTGCTTGGCAGTTTTCGTTTTCTGTTCTAGGCCTAGAATTGGTGCGCTTGTCCCATCGACCCGCATTCTATCAGCCACGGCAAGGGATGTAGTCAAATCCGAAGCTGAGGTGCCTGCTGGGAAACCCTGTGTTTGTAGCAAGGGCTGAAAAACAGAGGGGCAAGGGCGTGGGTGTGGGAGAGGAAGATCAGGAAATCTGACTCATTCCCCATGGTGGAAAGGTTTCTCACGAGCCTGACGGGTCTGCAATGGGCTCAGCCTTGGGCGAAAGGACCACGGGGAGAGCCTCGAGGCACTGAGCTGCTGCTGTTGCTATGGCCTGCCCCTGGGCTCGGTGGACCCAACTGCAATTCACACTTCACTGTTAGGACAATTGAAAATGACTGTTTGATCTTTAGTGACTATAATTTCCAAGAACCCAGAAGGTAGTATTGGTTAAACAGAAGAAAGGCATAGTAAATTTCCCAGCAGGAAAAGAGTGCAGTTATTCTTTCTTATGGAAAATAAATACTAAGTTCTACGTGGTATTTTTGGACGCATCCCTTGAGTTGCTATACCCGCCAGTCCCCTCCACGGCGTCTGGCGCTCGTGACAGACAGCTGCTGAGAGACTGTGCGGCGAGGCGAGTAATGCTGCCATCCACAGCCTCACGCAGCCCGTTTAGCACCGGGAAGTTTCAGTACTTCTGTGAGGATTTGGAGCTTTTAACGTGTTTCAGTCCCTTGAATAGGGTGAAGGTCGTGGGAGGAAGTCTCTGTTAAAACTCAGCTTTTGTGGAACACTGAGCACGAGGCTGAGGCACTTGAGTATCGAGGTCGCTTCGATACTGAGAATCCAGACATGTCCCTGATGACTTCTGTCTGCCCATGGTAGTCCCCGAGCCCCCCGGCTCCAGCCAGGCTCAGGGGCACCAGCTGTCCGTCTGGGGCTCAGGGAGGACGTCTCCGGGCGGCAGCTCTCTCCGCCACGCCTCTTCGTTTAGACCCGATGGAAAGATAGAGGGTTACGTTAAAAACATCTTGTTACCGGAGAAGTCACTGTCACGAATCTCCTCCCTGCGTGGCCCCTTGCTCCACACGTGCTGCTAGTTGTCCTCGCCGCTTTGTGCTGCAGCTCTGGGGCCTCTTCTCCGTGTCTCTCGCTGTGCTGTCATGGCCGCCTCGATGTCTGCACTGGTGCAGGACGTCCACCCTTCACTGTGGTTTTGCTGTGCAGGGAGGCACGGAGGTACGAGAGACTGCAGATCCGGTGGGGAAGGTGGATGGGCCTGCCCTTCAGCGGACAGACTTGGCAGCGGCGCTCACTGTGTTCTTATTGTACTTCATGAAGACACTCGTAAAAGAGGACTCCTGGGACTGTGTTGGAAAGCGAGGAGAAATGGGATCCATTCAAACAGAGGGGGAGTCTCTGAGGGGTCCCGGCAATGTTCTTTAACTGGAATCTCCTTGGAAACTAAATACACATCCTAGCTTTGATCAGACTGTATCACTGTGTGGCCTTTCGCTGAACCGGCGTCTTCCATCACCAGTAACGTTCACTCTCTGCTGTGGTCATTTGGTCACAGTGGGTCCATCGGAAGAGCTTGGGTTTAGTTTGTCCTTTTGTAAAATTCCCAAACCAGTTAGAAGCAATCCTCACTCTCAGACCTGAAGATGCCCCACGATCAGCTCCAGTTCAGCTTTACTCTCTGGGACAACAGGTCAAGCCCTTCCTCAGGCTCTGGCCCTCGGCTGTAGGTGAGTATTCGGAATGAAATCCTGGGGGCGAGGAGGAGGCGCCTGAGGCTGCTGCAGGAGCCTGGCGGCTGCTTTCCTAACAGAGATAGCAGGGAACTAGCTGTGCAGAACGTGAGCTCACCATTTAACCAGCATGTTGCCAGAGTGAGTAAACACAACGTATTCTAATATAAACAAAACAATTTTTTGGCCTTTGAGTATGTTTATCTAAATGTTTGATTGAAATGATATTCTTTTCTTGGTCTGAGAAGTGAATCCAGGACCTTCACGCTGAGCTGCATACTGAACACCCGTTTTATTTTTTATTTTTGAGGCAGCGTCTCAACAAGTTGCTAAATTGCCCAGGCTTGGCTTGAACATGCAGTGCTGCCCTGGCCTCCCACACCTGGCTGTGATGCACCCGGGGGGCTCTGCTGTGGGCCCTCTCTGAGCTGGTCCGTTCCTCTTTCAGCCCTCAGCCCTCTCTCTCTTCCTTCCGGAAGCCACTTCATTCCTGGCGGGGACCCAAGTCCTGGACATCAGTGGCAGACAGGACAGGCACACGTGTTGGACCTTGTGATGTACAGGAGGGCACACTGGCGCCCTCAGGGGAAGTGTGGTCAGCACTAGGCAGCCGTGCAGGGCTGGGCCTTGAGTAAGTGACGGGAACAGGAAGTCAGGAGTCGTGGCCAGGTCCTGGGGCTCCCAGGCTGCCTTCTCCCCCTCTGCTCTGCTGCTCTGACTCAGGCTTCTTCTCTGACTCCCACACAGTTTTCCCAGGCTGCTCAGCAGCTTCCTCCCAACGCAGCGGCTTCTCTGGGAACGACCTGTCCCTCGGCTGTGGCGGGACCTGAGCTAAGTACAAGGTGGTTGGCTCTCACCCCTAGGCAGGGCAGGTTCCTGAAGGCATCTTTGGGGTCACTGATTGGAAACCTCCAAAATAATGCACCACCAGCAAGGGTTCACCAGGCAGCGGGTGCTCAGGAAGGTTGGTAACAGATCTGTCTGGGCCTGCCTGGTGCCCTCGCCCACCCACCCCCATTTCTAGCCCCTGAAATCAGCAGTCCTGGCCCTTAGGGGTCTCATGTCAGAGGCCGAAGAGGGACTCCTGCAAGGTCATGGAACTTCTGTCCCTAGCCATGTTCAAGAGGAAACAGATGCCCTCAGTTCCCGTGTGGGGTTGCAAGCTCAATACGTGTGTAAGTATGAAACCGTTTCCTGAGGTGGACTGGCATGACTGACCGACTCATGCATCCAGAACTTGTGCAGGTGAACTCTGCATGCCCGACACCGGTCCGGGATCTGCTTTTCCTTATTAGGAAGGACTCATTAGCAGACTCATATCAAACATGTGGGATATTTAATTTTAAAATTGTTTAGTTTTAAAACAGAAATTTCTCCACCTGGAAACGAGGAGTACAACGGAGAAGTAAGAAGAGAATGTCCCTCAAAAGATACAGTCCCCAGACTCTGAGCTGCACCGCACACGGCCACAACAAAGGAAGGAAAGTCGGTGATAAGCATGCCAGTGGGTGGATGGTGTTACAGCGGCTGAATAACCACAGCTGCATGGACGGGAAAACAAGATGTTTGTCAGAACAATTACTCTTCAAGCAACTTGATTCTGGAGGATTGCTCAAAAAAGAGTCAATCAGAAATAAAACAGCTGCTTTTCATGGCGGGGGAGGGGAGGGAGTTGTCCTTTGGAATAACTCCTATGGTGGGGGCGTGCAAAATGCACCCCGGGGAGGGCAGCATGCTGTGGGCAAGGTGGCCTGGCTTTCCCTGGGCCTCTGCAGGACCAAGTGCCGTGGCAGCGCCCGGCCCTACCAGCCAGGCTGAGTTCCCATCCAGCTGTGAGACAGCTGAGTCAGCAAGACCCAGTCTCTGAAAGGTTTGTGGGTGCAAACCTTCACCACCCGCTCTACTCGGTGTCCGCCTGCCATGACGCCCTTTCAGGAGCAGGGCCCAGGAGGCTGGACGGCTGGCCACTGCTCCGGCGTGGTCGCAGCGAGCTCCCTTCCGCTGGGCACCGTGGCTGGGCTGCAGGCAGTGTCTGTTCACTTCTCCTTCTCCCGAGGAGGCCTCCGTCTCCCTGGGAAGCTGAGGCTCAGGACCGCCGTGGCTGAGAGCCAGAGCTGGTTTGTGCAGTGTACCCACCACACGCCTGACCCTTTGCCAGGCCCACTACGTCCTCCAGCTCAGGCAGTGCGGGCAGAGGGAGAGGGCGGTGGATGTCAGGCTCCGCCTGGAGCCCGACTTGGCTGCTCCGACCACCATCTCCCTGTCGGATGCTGCTCAGCATCATCTGGAGCTGAGGCAGAAGAAGGAAAACCAGCATCTGGTTTATACCAGCCAGGGTCTTGAGATCGCGCCTGGCACTGGGTCAGTGAGGGGGTCTGTGTTCCTCTCAGGAAGATGCAGGGGCCTGCCATGGCTTGTGGGTCCCTGAGAGCTCCTCACTTGAGAAGTTAACGGTTCTTGCGATGATGTGATTGCCAAACCTCAATATTAATTGTGTACAGGTCCCCTTTCAGGCCACAGGGTAATTGTGTGTATTCTGAATCTGTCCGCAGTGTCTCAGCAGTGCGCGGACGCTGTCTCTTGGTCAGCATTTTGTCTCAAGTGTACAAGAGCTAAACACTGAATTTTAAGATGCTGGGGAGAGCCACCCACTAAGAGCGCAGGGTGGGGCAGGAGAAGTGTCTGCCCGCGGTGCTGACCCTCCAACGCGCGCTTCCTCTCTCGGCCCAATGGGGTTGTCATGTTGGAAGCCACACGGGCTGCAGACGTGGCTGGGAGTGGCCCATCCACTTCTTTGCTCCAGGCTCTTCCTGTAGCCAGGTCCACCCGAGTGCTTGGGAGACAGTGACGGCAGGGCTCCTGTGCCTGAGAAGGGAGGAGGGACAGCGAGTCCGCCAGGCGTGGTGGGGGGCGGAGGACAGCAGTAGCCCCTTCCCACGGCCTGCGCGCACAACCTGGTGACCACGTACGGTTCCCCGGGCAGCAGGACCCCACGGTGCAGAGTCTTGGAGGAGCTGGCCTGTCTCAGAGCCGCTCCAAGGAGGTAATTACCAGGTCACCATGGAAACACATCCTTCATTCCGAGCAGAAGCCATGTGGGCTAGAACTTGCGGGGAGGCAGAGGCATGTGCTGTCTGCTAAATCAAAGCTGTGCAGCCTGTTGTCACAGGGCAGCCCGCGGGGCCATGGTCCTGTAAGTGATGGGAGGAGGCCGCGGGACTGAACGACAGGGTCCGGCTGCCCAGGCCTCGCTCCGGCAGCGTCGCAGGGGGTTCAGTCGCGGTCCCTCGCTCTTGGTCCGCAGACTGCCCTGGCCCTCGGGTGTCCTCTTCCCCATCACCGTGGACACCAGGAGGCTGTGCGGCGCTCCCTCCGCCTGCTGCAGGAGTGCAGAGCGGTAGCAGGAAGTGCTGTCCGCACGTCGGGCTCCGAGGTAACTTTGTTTGTAGACTTCACTTTGTAGTGATTTTCGCCTCATGGAGAGGTTGCAGCGATGGTCAGAGAGCCCTAGGTCCGCCCCCCACCCCCACAGAGCTGTCTCGCCTAAATGTGGTGCCTCTGGGAAAAGTGAGATAGCGACGCCATACCGCACTCTCAGCCGAACGCACGCAGGTGTGACGTGGTTTGCCGCGTCCTGCTGACGTCTGCTTTCTGACTCGGCTGGACCCAGGACAACTTGCATTTAGTTGTCTTTTGTCGCCTGCATTGTGTGACAGTTTCATGGTCTTTTTTCCTGTAGTGCTGGAGGCTGGTGAAGGAGAAACTCAAGTCTGGTTGGATCAAGTGTGCCCATTCGAGTCTGGTTGGATCAAGTATGCCCAGCGAGCTAGCAGACCTGCAAGGAGTTTGAGCGTGCTCACGCCCCTGCATAGAAACTGGCCTATCGCCGCTTGGGAGCCTCCCATTCCTCCTCTAGTCTTGACTCCTTCCCAAGGCCAAGAGCTAACCTTAAAAGGTCTCCACCAATCAGCTACAGCACAGTTGCCCCTAGGCCACGCCCACTCCCTGTGCTCAATTTAAGCCTATTTAGCCCTCAATAAACCAGAAACGTTTGCGGAAACCTCCCCAGAGTGTGCGTGGTGACTGCGTGCTCACCTTCCTCACCCTCCCGCCTCTGAACCTGATCCTCCGCGGCTGCGTACCACTCCGACGCTGGATGGACGACTACAGATTGAACCCAGGACTTCACAGTGCGCTGTGTCTCCAACCCTTTTTAAATTCTGAGACAAGGTCTAAGTTGGCAAATTGCTCAGGCTTGAATTTGAAATCCTCCTGCCCCAGCCTTCCAGAATGCTGGAATTACAGCTATATCCTGCCAAGTCCAGCTATTTCTGCCTTCATCTTTTGTGACCTGGACAGTTGGGTAGTGGTCAGATGTTCCAAAAAGGTCCCTCCATTTGGTTGTGTCTTGTGTGTTCTCATGATGTGGCAAAGCTGTCGATCTGAGGAAGACCCCAGGGTTGGTGCTCACCTCACACCCATGGGGCACAGAACTTTGACAGAGCTCAATGTGGATGCCTGTGACCCCACGGCTCGGAGAAGGTGGCGGCTGACTGATTTCTCCTCCTCCGTGTGCTCTACTCTTTTCAAGTGTGCTCCTCCAGCCAGTCCTTGCTTGGGGAGAGACCAGTTTCAGCTCCTGGAGTGAAAAAACTGCAAAGACTGTGTGGACAGATGTGCGACCCCCCAGAAGGAACACGCATCGGAGAGCTACGCCCAGCTACGCAGAGGCCTCTTACCCTGTGGCTCCGCCGCTGCTGGCGCGGTCGTCACTGGCCACCCTGCGCTGGGAACGCCTGCTCCGGGTGGTCTCTCAGCTTCATTCGCTTCTGCGTTTGCCAGGAGGAGTCTCCTGCACGCAGGATTCTGCTCCTCTCTCCCATGTGACGATCCCACCTCTGCTTTGTGCCAGTGTGTCCTGAATAGTTGTGTCATGCTCCTGATTACAGCCAGCTACTCCGATCTTATGCTGGAGTAGTTCTAGCATGCTAGGAGTCCTTTAAGACTGGCTTCTGTGTTCTGAGTTCAGTTCCAAGGGCCAGAAAAAAAATCTGATTTTTATTATCTACAAAGGTTTTATTTCTTTTCTTGATCCCTTGAGTGTGTTTGTGCACGAAGACACACTGGTATGTGTGGACATAGTGCCAGAACTCAGTAAACTTATTCCATGGGAATAGCAGGGTACATCTCTTCACAGCATTTAGAAAGACGCATGTTCCAAAGTCATTTTTCTGCTACCCCCCATGTCAGGTACTTGTTCCGGTGAAGTGTTTTGGCCCAAGGCTTTTCCCCCGTGGACACACAGCATGGCCACCACTCCCTGCCCACAGGCTGGACAGTGCAGGCTCACGTGCCCACCGAAGCTTTATTGTTGCCCTCGGCCCTCCCTGTCCGCCTCCTGTGGTGAACTCTCCCCCGCCCAGGGCTGACACCACCCGACAGCTTTACCTTCCCCGGTCCAGGGCCCCTGGGGTCTGGTGACTTCAGCTAGGCCGGATGCAGTCAAGTTCCCCCGCCCAGTGCTGCACCACGGCCGTCCGTTCCTTGTTCTGCTGGGCGGTGTTTCGTTTTCATGGACATTTGCCTCTTCTTTCAGGGACTTCAGAGGGTATGAATTGTTTCTAATTTCAAAATATCAAGGTGGAAGCTTAGACCTGACCACACACCCTGAGGTAAACACGTGGCCCTAGGACGCTTGGTTATGCACTATGTGACACACGTACGAGAGGAAAACTACTGTCCAGAGTTCCTGCACAGCTCTGCGTTGCTGCCCTCCCTGGATTTCCTGCTGGACAGGAGCTGTTTTTGTGTTTTGTTATTCCAAGAGCCGCACCCGCCGTGGTAGATCCTTGCAGGTTCACCTGACTCCCCCCTGGCCACGGCCCATGACCCTGGTCATCTTCTGCTGTGCGTCTTCGCCGCCCACGCGTCCTTTGGCTTCGTGTGTTCAGCTATTTGCTCAGGTTTCTGCTGTATTTCAGGGGTTTTTATATCATTTACAAATCTTTCAGTAGTCATGTGGGTTACAAAATTTTTCTCACGATCTTCAGTTTATCTTTTCATTTCCTAAACAGTTTTTTTTTCACAAAACAAAACTTTTTCTCATAATACAAACAAATACATTTCTCTTACGAATCAAGATTTTTCTGTGATATCTAAAAACTCAATGTCAAATCCAGATGATGCAAGTTGTCTCTTCCCTTTTCTTCTAGAATTTCTTGTTTTACTTTTTGCCTTGAGAACCCGTGAGTGTTGGTCCTTATTTTCCCAAGTAAATACCTAACTAACCCAGCATCATTTCTTGAAAAGACCAGAGTCTTCTTGGAATCACCGTTTTAGCTTAGTCTGAAAACAGCCGACATTTTTGCTACTTTAAATATTATTTTAAAGTTTCAGGCCCCATGTGTGTGTTGACTGTATGTAGGAACACAAGTATTTTTTGGTATATTGTGTATTAACCCTACTGAACACACATACTAGTTTTGGAAACTTTTCTTGTGGATTTTTTTGTGCTTCTCATGTGAAGGATTTGGCTTGGCACAAAGGCAGCCTGTTTTATGTCTTCCTTTAAGCCGCAGGCCCCGTGTTTGTCACTGGCTAAGGCTCCATACAGTGCTGAGTAGCAGGGGTGGCGGGGACACACTGCCCTCGTCTCAGTACGGCGGGAAGTCCCCCGCACAGGAAGTGTGTTCTTGGCTTTGAGGTTTCCATCATGTCCTTTTGTATTTAGAGATAACTTTGACCAACTCAAAGTCATTTTCTTCTATTCATTTGGTGAAATATTTTATCACGAATGAACCTTACATTTTGTTTAATATTTTCTATACCAATATGATGTTATATTCTTTCTTAGATTGTTAATGTGTTGTTATATTATTTTTAATTTTTACTATTGAGACAGTGTAGCATCATTCAAACTGCTTCAATTGCTTTCTTTTGTTGAGGGTTTTTATGTTTATATTTACTGGGAAAGTTGGTCAGTATTTTTATTTTTTCTTCTTATGGGCAGTTTCTCTAGTATTGTTAGTAGCATAAACCTGGATTTAAAATCTATATTTCAATATAGTTTTAATTTTAGAAGATTTTTAAATTTCTTTATTAGATGTAGGATTCTTCATTTTATCTTAGTTCTTATGTAATATTGAGTGGTTTGTGTTTCCAAAGGAACTGGTCCATCTCATCTAAGCAGTGGAATTTATTATCATAACAATGTGATATTTCTTCGTTTATCTTCAATGCCTGAGGAGACCAGTAGTAATGAACTTGTATTTGTTCCTGATGTTGGTTTTTATAATATCATTCCCTTTTCTTGTCTGACTGGCCAGAGGTTGAAAAATTTATTGATGTGCTTCTAAGAATGAAGTTTTAATTTTTTTGAATTTTAAAAACTGTGTTTCTGTTTTTAATTTTATAAATTTCTGCCTTAAATTTTGTTACTTTATCTTGTTTGCTTTCGGGATGACTGGAATTCTTTCTCTGATTTATCATGATGAAAACTCAGAACTCTGACTTTAAATTTTTTCTAATATGAGCTCTAAGCACAGCTTTAACTACGTCCCACACACTTCCATACACTGTGTCTTTGTGGTTAGCCAGCTAAAAATGATCTCATTCTTCCTAGAGAGTCATTGTTGACTTTTTCAGAAGGATGGTATTACATTTCTAGGTATTTAGAGATTTCTAAGTTATCTACGCTATTGATTCTCTAGTTAAGTCCAGTCTGCCTGAGAATACACTTTGTGTAATTTCTGTTCCTTGTAAATATATTCTAGATTCTTTTAGGGTCTCATTGTCTCTCCTAGTGCGTGTTACATTTATATTTGAGGAGAAAGTGCAAAGTTTGTAACCGAGGGAACGGTTTTATGATGCCGAGTAGGTCTACTGACTCATTGTTTGTGGGGGAGAAGTGTTGAAGTTTCTACCTTCAACTGCAGAATTTCAGTTTTCTGCCCTTTTCGGTCAGTTTTTGCCTCATCGTAAAGTTTATTATTGTTGAGCTATGTCTCTCCTGGAAAAATTTGCTCTTTTATCATTATGCAAATGAGGATAACGCTTTATATCTGATAATATTCTTTGTTCTACATTACACTTTGTATGTACTCCAGCCCTATGTGTGTGTATGTATGCAGGCATGTGTGGGTGTGTGTGTATGTTTGGATGGGTTATAATTCTCCATCTCTTTACTTTTGACACACCTGTTTTTATATTTAATATGAATTTCTTGTTGATAGCATGTAGTTGACTCTTTAAAAGTCCACCCTGGGGCTCAAGGATTTGGTTCAGTGGTTCTGGTGCCTGCCTTGCAAGCTCAAGATCCTGGGTTTGATCCCTGGTAACCACATACCACAATGCTAGGTGTGATGGCTCACGCCTGTAATCCCAGCACTTAGAAAGCAGAGGCAGGAGGATTGCTGAATTTGAGATGAGTTTAGGACTAGCCTGAACTACAAAGCGAGACCCTATCTCAAAAAATTAAAAAAAAAATTCAACCTAGGGGCAGAGGATTTAACTCAGTGGTTCCAGTGTCTGCCTGGAAAACACAAGGACCTGGGTTCGGATCCCTGGTAACCACAAACCAGAGTGCTGGGTATAGTGGCTCATGCCTGTAATCCCAGCACTTGGGAGGCAGAGGCATGAGTTCAAGGCAGGCCTTGGCTCCATAGTGAGTTTAGGGCCAGCCTGAACTACAAAGTGAGACCTTGTCTAAGAAAAAAAAAAATCAAACCTGATGATCTCTGTCTTTTTTTTTTTTTTTTTTAGGTTTTTTGAGACAGGATCTCACTTTGTGGTTCAGGCTGGCCCTGAGCTCAGCCTCAAACTCACATCACAATCCTCTGCCTCTGCCTCCCGAGTGCTGGGATTACAGGCATGAGCCACCACGCCCAGCGCTGTGGTATGTGGTACTGGTTGCTGCTGGGTGAGGGTCTCCACACCCAGTATTGTTATGTGGTTACCGGGGAATCGAACCCGGGTCCCAGGGCTTGCAAGACAGGCGCCGGAACCACTGAGCTAACTCCCCGGCCCCGATCTCTGTCTTTTAACTGTTGCATTAGACCATTTATATTTAAAATGATTACTGATATAATTAGATAAAACTCTACCATTTTGCTGGCTATTTTTTTTGTCTCATTTGTTATTTATGTTCCTCTCCATCTTCTTTAGGTATAAATGACCATATTTACATTCCCTTTCAATTCTGCTGATTGTTTATGCTTCTAGATGATTTAAGACTTGCCCTACTATTTATAGGAAACACTCTGAAGGGTCTACATTTACCTTTAAATGATCCTGTACTAATGCAGAGATAGTGCGGGGACACATCGGACACGCTCCCCCTTCTTCCCTCCCATCTGCGTGCTGCCCCATCAGTGCCAGTCTTCCTCACACCAGGCATGCAGCTCTTGGTGTGTTCATTAAAGGTGCCATGCCCGGCAGTGCCCTGCTTCTGTCTCATGTTCTCCCACACTCGGGCTGTGTCCTGCAGCTAACGGTTCTTAGCTGACTTTCATGCTAGTGTGTGTATGTGGCCTCAGACATCTGCTCCAAGTTAGAAAATGCTGGGTTCTTTGTGGCTCCCAGCATCTGGCTCTCCCCAGACTTTAGGGGTTTTATTTGCTCTGCAATTTCGTTTCTTTGATGGGTTCAGGAAGTCATTGGTTTGCAGTCTGTTCTGTTCTCGACCTGTAAAGTTGGAGGCGGTACACTTTCCAGATCTCGCCACCGCTGAAGCAGAATCTGAACTCTTTGACTCCACTTTGAATTGCATTTCACTCTCCCTCTGCGTAGGAAAGTTCCATTATAGGCACTTGATCTTATCTGGCTGCCTGGCTGGTGTGTCTTCTGAAGGACTGGTGGAGGGCCCGCTGAGGCTGGGACACCTGCCAGCGGCGTCTTCCCTAGAAGCCTGCGAACTTCGCTGCCCCTTCTCATCCCTGTCAAGATTCTCGTCACCTGCACAGAATTCTCCAGGATGGGCTGAGAGGCCCTTAGAAGGCCCGGTCCACTTCCCGTCGCTCCAGTTCGAGTTGAATGACTCTGTCGGCTGTGTTCTCGGCCTCTGGGCTGGGGGTGCTCACCGTGCCAGAACACTGGATGCTCCCTCCCTGCTGTGGCCCAGGCAGCCGCCACTTCACTGTGTCCGGAAGTCACTCCTAGTAGGCAGTCATCACTTGAATAAACCACTGGGAACTGTCAGGACGTTGTTTTTCCCATGGGAAAGACTTGGGTAGATGACCCTGAAGAGCCAGACCCTCCTCATCCCCCTGGTGCCAGCCTTCCCCACGGGGCACAGCCGCTTCCATTCACCCTGATGCTGAGACTCAGAATCCGAGCTCCGGATGCCCCACCTACCCTCGTCCAACACCGACCCCCAGCACTGGACCTGCGGGGAGCTGGTTCCCTCCTGCACTCCTCACCTGCTGCCTGTGCTCACCAGGAACACGTGCCTGTGATGAGGGTGCAGGCGTCAGATGCACACTTAATACGTTTATGTACACATTTACATAATATTTTTATGTATAGGCATTTTAAAAATTTTGTATTATTTATCTCTTAATTAGCATGACTGAGTCATACTACAGTGCACACATATTTCAAAACATCATGTTGCAGGTGATAAATGCAGAGATCACTGTTGTCACTTAAAAATGAGCCAGTTAAAAACAATCCAGGGTATCTTAGGTGCTGATATTTCAGGTGGGATATAACGCGTGGCTACTGTCTGGGAGGCAGTTTGAGAGTTTCTTAAAAAGCGAAATCTGTGTTCACGCTGCAACCCAGCCTGCGTATTTGTCAGAAAGAAAAGTGGGCGTCTACATAAGCCCGCTACAGTGTCATTCAGAACCGTTTCATTTGTCAGAAACAGTCGGAATGCCCATCCGCTGAAGAACTGCAGGTACTCTGTGGTGCACCCACATGACGGAGAGCCGCTTAGCAAGAGTGGGGTGAGCCAGCACACGGCACAAATGGGAAAGTGCGCTGAGAGCGAGAAGCCACACCGCTGGGAACGTAGCACTCAAGTGCCCCGATCTGAGGCTCCAGGACTGGGTCAGTGGAGGGCGGTTGGGTGTGGAGGCAAAGTCCGTCGGGGCAGGAGGAGGCGTGGGCCGGGGAAGGAGGTGGCGTGGGCCCGGGCAGGTTCTCCCTTTGCTTGTGTTGATGGTCTCCCGGCCACCCCGTGTCAAAATGTGTCATGTTACACACTTTCAATCTGCAGTTTATTGGGGAGCGGGTAAACCCCAACCAAGCCGATTTCAGAGCAGTTGTGGGTGCCTTCAGTCGTTACTGAGATGTTTATCACTATATTTACTCCTTAGAATATGACATGAAGAGTGCCCAAATTCAACTGATCCCTCAGACAAAGGTTTTGACTGTTTCCAGATTTTTGTTACCCAAGGACATTACTATATACATGTGTCTGTACATGTTTGCCATTATTTTCGTGGTTAGATTTCCTAGAAACGGAATAATCGGGTCAGTGGATAAGCCAAGTTCCACCTCTAAGTGACACTGCCCAGAAGCTCTGCAAAATATTAAATCAACTCCAACAAGAGAGAACCTCACTGTTCTGCTGATAGTCCCTTATCAACTGAGGGACCTCATTTCCCTACACTCTTGGCAACGTGGCCTGAGATAACAGGGCTGACAAGCCGGCGATTTCCGCTAAGCTAATAGGATGGTTGACCCTATCATCATGAGGGCAGCGGAGGGGGCAGAGCGAGATGCCCTGGGGGTAGGTCTCTCTTCCTCGGGAATTCTCTAGCAGCAGGTGGTGGGGTCCGGGGCTGAAGTAGCTCTATTTGTATGTGGCCAATGGGAATCATCTCTGTCCAGGGGGCTTCTGTTTCCAGAGCCCCGTGTGCGAGGTCGAAGGCCGTGGGGGTGGCTGTGCTCTGCTGCCCGCCCCCCCCCAGACGTGGGGTCTCCGCAGGGCCTGTGTGGTGTGTGCGGGCGTGACCGCTGGCCTGGTGTGACTGTCCCCTCAAAGTTCTGCCATGGAAACTGGAGCCGTTAGCTGTGTTTCGAGCCCTCGGCTCGCCGTTCAGTGAGCACAGGGCCGCTGTGTTCGCCACCCACCGGCGGGATCTACTTCTTCTCTGCCTCAAGCACACACTTCGGAGCCGAGCTGCACAAACACATCGGTGCGGCTTTCTGGAGACTCTCAGGCCTGGGCACTCTGCTCAGCCCCGGGCTTTCCTCATCCAGGAAAATCCGATGTCTCCACTCTTGCTGGGGAAGCCGCTGAACCGGCAGGGGCCCTGGGTTGCAGGCATCTCACTCCCGGCATCCTCCACGGGATGTAAATTTGGGGGGTTATTCTAAGAGCTGTGTCCCATTTTCTGCCAGAAGGAGCAGGGCTAGAGGGAAGCTGGGATGAGGAATATGAGAGTCAGGCTAAACGGGCTCGTTTCTCTGGGTCTGCTTCCTTTTTCATTCCTGGAAAAAAAATCTATTTGGAGGCAGGAACGTTCTCACGTGTTTAGAGCCCTCCTTTGCAGTTGTACATTTAGCTATTATTCTTATTTTGAGGAAATTATTTTCCTTCAGGTTCTCCAATTTTGCTTATGTGTGAAATGAAGATTTTTGAGCTCTAGGGATTTCTTCTGTGAAATACCTGAATTAGGCGTGAGGGCTTTTAAATCCATTTCGTTTGGTAGTTAGATAAGCATTTCCAGGTACTTGCAAAGACCTCCGGGGAGAAAGCACATCCTCAGGTACCCAGAAATGAGACTCACCCCAGGCCCTTGCAGATCCAGGCGGCAGGGGCTGGAGCCATCTCCTACCCGGGAGAGCATCAGGCCAGAGGTGCCCAGCCCATGACCCGGGGGAAGGGGCTCTGCTGTCCAGTCCCCTTGTCATGGGCTCAGAGAGATGTGCAGAGTGAACAAGCAAGATTCTTGCTCCTCCTTCGTCCTGTTCATTCAGGTGGCAGGACCAAGGCTGACCGGAGAGCAGGCTCCACCTGCAGAACCGGGGTCCACGGCTGGAGCAGTGTCCAGTACAGGGCGAGGGCGCACCTGGTCGCTTCACAGGGGCACTCGTAGTGGACAGCATCTGGGGTCTGTAGGCCACAGCTCCGGGTCGGTGCTCTAGGTCAGGCCTCCCTGCTGTCTCCTCCTGAGCTGGTTTTCAGCACTGACCTGAGTCCGGTGGCTTCCTTGTCCCTGTGTGGGAACGGGCTCCTGTAAGCCTGCAGAGCTGTTGGCCTTCACTGTGCCACCAGCGGGACGTCTCCTCAGCGGTGCACTGGGCCTGGACAGGCAGGGTCACCATGGTGGCCGGTCTTGAGTATGTGAGCAGGGCCCACGTCCGGCAGGGAGAGGCCTGGGAGCCATTGCTAAGAGCTTGAGGGCCATGAGTATGCATGGTGGAGGCTGCATCCCCAGGTTCTTGGTGCCGAGAGGAGACCTCTTGATAGTGGACTCAGAGCAGCCCAGGACAGATCAGGCAAAATCTGCGAGTCCAAGTGTGAGCAGAAGAGTCCAGTGTCACTTGGGTAAATTGTGATGGGTTAACCCACTTGAAAAACGTCAATCACAAAGTAAAATGGTATGATAGGAAAGAACATTGTGATATTAGTGAATAGGAAGTAATTCTGAACATCAAAGCTTTGGATTATAAGAGTCATCAAGAAATAGTTTGTCAAAATATCTTAATTTCAGTCTCAACAGAATTTGCCACAAAGATATAGCTTGACTAGCTTGTTGATTGGTCATTCATGTATTCAACCAGAAACTTCTTGAGAGCAAATCAGACATTAGGTAAAATATGCTGGCACTGTAACACTGGTCAAATAGATAAGATCCCTAATTATCACCTAGCAAGAGATAGAAATATCAAAGAAATAACAACCTAAACAAATGGTCGTGTGTATGTACATGGGAGATTACTGTAGTATAGCATGTGCAAAGGTCCTGAGGTGTAAGGTAGCAGTGAACTCATGACCTGGAAACCAGTGGCACTGGGGAGACCCAGAACCAGCTGGGGTCTCAGCTCACAAGTGCTAAAAGCCAAAAGAAGCCATTGGAGGCAGGAAGCCAGAAAGGTCCTTGTCAGGGGCAGGGTTGGGGTCAGTGGAGCATTTTAAGGATCTCTCTCCGGGGAGCTGTTGGGGGTCAGATGGCCCAGCAGCAGGACTTGCGGGGCATGTGTGGGCAGTGTGACCACTGCACCTGAGCTGCCCCCATTGTGTCTTGCTCTGTGATCTGATTCGACTGATGGGGCTGGATACAAACAGGAAGAAGACCCTCACCCACTCTGAGAGCCTTGGTGTGTTTAAACAGCATCACTGTGCACAGGCTCCAGGGGTGTCAGAGCCATGGCTTTCGCAGGGAGGCCTTAGGAGGTGGCTGATCCTCTGTCTGACCAGAGTGGCAGTTGTAATGTATTTATTCAGGGTTTAGAAAATGGGATTCAATTAGACCGGAAACGTGTTAAATTCAGTAATTCTGGTTGTGTTCGCCTGACAGACAGGTGGCCTGACCGGGAGGGAGAGGGCTCCTCCTGGCAGCCAGCTGTGTCTGAGGACATCTGAGCTTCAATGACCAATCTGATACCTGAACAGAATAATCTTTATTTACCTGGGTGACGGGCTCAGCCTTGCAGGATCACTATCAGGGGCGTTGGGTAGCTCAGTCACACTGACTTTAAATAACAAGGTATTAGGAAAGGACAGATCGGAGCAGGTGTGCAAGCCATTTCCCACCTCCTTCCTTCTGCAATGATGGGGTTTGAGCTTTCCAGCCACAAAGGGGCTTTGAGCGATTTGGAAATATGCAGCTCTGAGCCCTGCATCATCACAGAAGTCTGTACTTGCCATCTGCCATCAAGAGTATGTGCGTGCAGTGCAGTGGGCCTGGAGACAGGACTCTGTGTGTGTGTTTGTGCCGCGCAGTAGGCCTGGAGACAGGACTCGGTGGCCAACTGCGAGGCGGGAAGAAAGCCAGCAATGACTTTAAAAAACACAAAAACAAATGAACTCTGATGTGCATTTCCAGTTTGGCTAAAGAGCTCTTCTCCTGCTCAGTGCAGCAAGGCTGGGGTACAAAACTCCAGACCCTACGGGGGGAAGGGGACGTCGCCAGCAGTGGTCAGAGCCGCACATGCTGCGGCGAAATTGCGCCCAGGCACACTGTGCAGACGGGGGCACGTCCTGAGGAAGGGCCTCACAGCTGCGTCGTGTTCACCTGAGGTCACGCTGAAGCCTCGGGACGCAGTTCACTGTGCAGACGCTGGACCCACAGGCGGCTACAGCTCCCTCTTCTTAGAGTGCAAAGGGTGGGTGAGTTTGGAGCTAGTGGATGAAGGGCTTTGGGGAGATGAGTGTTGGAATCTGAGCGAGACTGAAGAAAAAAGACAGGAAATGTTTGCAGTCCCTCGACAAATGTAAACTCGATGAATTTTTCAGACATGCAGGACAAGGAAGGTGGGCGTGGCAGCTTTCAGAATATTTCTGCCCTTGCAGAAGTGGCTACATGTGGTCAGAAGCCTGGGCGCCGCGAGCAGATGGCTTGTCCTCGTGAGAACGAAAAGGAGGCGTGGGGGTGTTGGGAGTTGTGCGCATTGGACTAGGAGCACTGGTCCTCCCGAAGGCTGGCCCAAGTCTGGTGACCCTCAGAGTGTTCTGGGGTTCAAACAGAAGGTTATTTCCCTTTATCGTTCTGAGGAAGCAATAACTCACTGCAAGAGCTCTTGCAGATGTAACGTGGATTTTCAGTTTCTACTTCAGGCAACTTGCAGAAAAGCCTGCGTGGTGAAAGCTCACCTCGGGGAATGAGGTCGCCAGCTGGGAGGTCTGGCTGGAGCCTTGGCGTGCTGCACAGCCAGGGAAACCGTGGGGCCTCTGGACCCACTGGGAGTGAGTGCAGGGAGGGCCTGGGCTGCAGACACGCACAGAGAGGCCCGCAGGCGCACTGCCCATTCAAGGGAGAGTCTTCCCTCCTAAGTCGGAGGTGCTCCGTCCACACAGCTGTGGCACTCAGAGAAGTGTGCCACTGAGCAGGAGGTGTGCCTCAGCTTCTCCCTGGAGGGAGCGCGCTTTGGGTTCCGAGCAGGCCTGCAGCCCACTCCCTCAGTCCTCTCTGATTCCCCAGCAGGGGACATCGGCAGACGTTGGTCCCAGCCCTCGACAGGCCTGCGTGTCCTGGGGCATCCGCCCCAGTCACACCTGCAGTGCTGTTCTTATTGCGGCCTGTGACTCTTTTCCACAGGACAGCTCGACACCTCTGCAGAAGCTCTGCTGCTCCACTGGCTGCTGGGAAAGGTGTCAAATACGCGTGTCTATGTGTCACTGCGCTCGGGGTCTGACGGTAAACACATCTCTAACTTTGGAAGCAGCCTTGGGTCCTGGAAACATCTTCAAGTGTCCTGCTTCACTTTCGGAAGATTATCCATGTCACCTTCCCCGAGAGTAGGTATAGTAACAACAGCCACACCTAAGTCAAGAAAATAACAGTTTACGGTATACTGCACGCGTCAGGAAATGCTGCATCCACCCAGCGCGAACAGCCTACTTGCTGCGTGTTTGGTGGGCTGCTTCACTTCCCAGCGTGTTCCAGCACACAGGCCAGCCTGAAGGGACATGTAGACTCTCTTAATGTGGCGGGCAGGAAGTAGACACTTCCTAAAATACTGATCTGTTTATTTAATTATTTTTTGGTACTGGGGATTGAATCTTGGGCCTTGCACTGACCTGCATCCTCAGGCTCCTAAGATTTTTTATTGGATCCAGGGCCTGGACTGGGCTTGGGCTTGTGACTTCTGGTCCCTTCTTCCCAGAGATCTGGGATCAAGTTGTGTACACCACTCCACATGGCCCGCATTTCCCGGACCACCCAGAAGTGCTGTTCTCTTACTCATTCCACCTTTGGCCGTCTCATTCCTCAGTCTACATCTTAGCCATCTTGAAGCAAGGGATCCCGGCCGAACAGGTCATCTGCTGGGGTAACAATGACACCTCTCCGCTTGCTGTGAGCGACATCTTTCATGTTACCATGTGGAATTCTTACAAACTTGGGGTTAACAGCTTAGGGGTCAGGTAGTGCTCCCAGCTGACATGCAGAAGCACCTAGAATCAAGGAACTGCCCAGTCTTAACTGCTAAGTTGTACCCAGGCCCTTGGCAGGGTGGCCAGTGCCCTCCCCATTTGCTGAAAGCCAGGCCCTATTTGTGGCATGTTGTACCCTGTTGTTGTGCCCAGATGCTTAGGATAACTCACTGTGTACTAGGAAGTCACAGCAGGTCAAACACACATCAGTGACCTCGAAAGATCGGCAGTAACATTTCTGAAGTAATCTTAGATGAGCCCTCTGATGGGGCATCTCCTCGTCCCGGAGGCGAGACTCTAGTGTCCAGTCTAGACTGGACACTCTCCTGCCTTCGCACACAGGGAGCCAGAGACAGCCAAACATGATTCTCCATCCGCCCGGGCTCACTCTCACAGTGGTACTGTAGGCTCTGTGCCCACGCGGAAAGACAGCTTATTATCCTGACCTTGGCGGGTCCAAGGTCACACGCTTGCCTCTCGGCTGATTCACCAATCACGGGATTAGACAGTACGGCTGAGAAGAGGTGCTGTGTGCGGCTGAACTTTTCATAGAAAATGAACGATCAAGAAATAAAGGTTCACACCTCCCCTGCATGCCCTCCGCCTTGCACTAAATTCTACAGTGTTGCTGTTATCAATCCCGAGGCGTGTTTCCTCTTAAAGTCATGCCTTCCTAGCCCATTCCTTGAAAAAGGCTGCCGGGGCTGGCAGTTGCACAGTTGCATGTGTGTGATAACAGGAACGTGGACAGTAACATGGCAAAGGCTTTTTGTGACACGTTTTCCCCGTTCGAGTTAGGTGACAGTTTTGTTCCCCCGACCGAGGTGAAACTGCAGGTGCACCGTGAGATTTTTAGAAGAATGAGAAATCGACTCTCTTCCTGTCCAGCATGGAGCGCGCGCTCATGCCCTCCTTTCATCCCCGCAGTGGACATGAGGTCCCCACTGCGCAGAGGCTTGTCCCAGCCCCGGCAGCCTTTGTCAGCTCTTCTGTTACTCTGAACCCAATTGGAGTACTGGGGAAGAGTGTCAACCCACCCCAGGCGTCTTCTTGCACAGGGGGCCTCAATGCCAAGTATCCTGGGGTCAGGAGGTGTGTCAGCCAGGAAAACAGAGACCTGAGCAGACAGAATGGGATGGGACTCCCTGCTCCGACTCACCTGCGGAAAGGTGGCCGGCCACAGGCACGACAGGTCTTAATTGTCAGTGGAAAGCCAAGAATCCTTTCATGTTGATATGAAATCTCCCAGGTTTTAAACATCAGCCGTTTATTTAAAAAGAAAACAGACATGGAAGGCATGGTAGGCTTGAGAGCAAACTGCAGCTGGTGACCCGGCTTGGTTCTTAGGGTCTGTTAGAGCCAGACACTCTTTAAACCCGAGCACAGACAAGCTAATTCCTCTGGGCACCCACTGTGGACACTGTGGCTTCTCTACGTGCATCTGTCCACCCATGTGCCTTAGTACTCTCTTTACCTAGGATGTGGGCACCTGTAGTCAGACCAGACCCAGTGTTCCAGGTTGCCTGTGTGAATCTCGCCTGACCCCCTCTGCTGGCTGTCTCACGTACACACTCACACCCACACTCACAAGGTACGCACACACACACACGTAACGCAGGTTGGGAGGCTCACCACATCCCGCATCGCACCATGCCTGCAGCAGACGGGTGCTCAGTGCCCTTTGGAACAGCTGCATTTACAATGAACCGTTCTTTTATTTACTTGTTTGAGCTGCATTCCCTTTTTGATGCTAACATTACTTGACTTATCATTCAATCAATAATTCCAGAAAGCAATTGGTTTCTCCCACTAATGTTCTTAATTTCCTTGCCTTAATTCCCAGGGTCGTTCTGATTAACTCCGGCTCCTGTGAGGAGCTGCTCTGGGCCTGTGGCTGCTGGCTGAGAGGAGCAGCGCCACATCCAGTGACACCTCGAGCTGGGAAATCTCAGGCTACGGCTTCTCCTTTTTTATTTCTCTGTTGTAATGCTTTATTGGAAGCTGTTTAATTTAGGCACCCTAAAGTAACCTCATTTTAAATTTACGTGGATTGTCATTTAAAGGCTTCACTGAGCCCTATATGTCTCTAAACAGGCAAAAAACACCTGAGAATCCTACCTCAGACATGGAGAATTTTAGAAAAAGATTTCCTACAAATGTTCCATGAAGATACATACTGGAACCACAAACAGAGTGCTGGTAGTGATGGCTTCTTCTAGCAATTGCTTTTACAAAAAAAAAAAAAAGATGTTCTCTAGAATTAGATATTAACAGTGTGTGTTGGAAATTGACACAAGCCACATTTTCATGTTGTGTTCTTGGTTTTCTGGATGCCAGTGAAAAGGTGGCTCTGTGAAAATCGATGATTTCATTAAAATACATAGGACCCAGTCCTCAGCTTAGAGCGTCTTTAATGAGGTCGATGCTGAAGACATGAGGTTCTGAAAAAAACTTGAAAATGGTACGTCACTCTTGTTAAGTCACAGCTCATTATATGTTGTTTCCCCTCTCCCTCAAATCTAGCAAGCTAGAGTCAGGGCACAGGTGGTCCTGCAGAAACGGGCTGCCTCCCCGGACTGAAGGTACAGAAATGAAGCCGAACCGATGCCCTCTCCCAAGAGCACGCATGCCCAGTCTGGCAGGGTCCACCATGTGGCTTGCTTGTGTGGCACCCAAGAGCACGCTGCGCATTAGTGCCACGGTTGGCATCAGCACAATGTTAACTTTCAGAGCAGCAGGGAGGTCGGTTAGATGGAATGAATGATTTTTGAATACTTTAGGCTGTGGATGGCACTTGGCAAAACGACTTCCACATCCCATGCATGTGTCTGAGGGTAGCGGGCAGAAGAAATGACGCAGCCCTGTCTTCACCGTCTCTGCTGTTCTTCCCTGAAAGGTCACAGCATGGTCTGCGGTCCTGGTGGCGAGGGAGGCATATTCAGACCTTGCATATAGCTCCTCAGGTCCTACTGTTTAGCTGTCAGGTCTTAATTGGAGTATTTTATTCTTCTAAAGGAGGATGGAGAAACTTCTCTCTTCCAGGGAATCCAGCTTTCCTGCTCCCCTTTCTGTATTTCTAATTGGTTGTTTCAAAGGTGACATAGGATACATCCTGTTCATACATTCTGCAAGGTGAGAGGTAATGTGTTAGGAGTTAGTGTCTCCCTTGGAACTGCGGCCTGACCTACCTAAGCATAATCCATCTCCAGCAAAGATGGCACCTTGTGTCAGAGCCTCAGGGTGGTCTGGCATGGTGACCTTCAGCCTGCATTGGGTATTAAGCTTCCTATTACAGTACATTGTCACAATATTATGTCACTTCCCCCAAAAGAATCATCAAATTATGACGATATATGACTTGTCAAGGAATTCTGTTTGGGATCCAGTACTGTAGCATCCTGCGGGATATTTCCGGCAAGTGGAAGCTTCAGTGCACGTTTGTGCTGGCGTTTGGAAGAGGGAAGTGCAGGGTGTTGCTCGGACGTCCTGTGCCCCTTTTCCTGGAAGGCTTTGCTTTCCAGGGAAGAGAGCACTCATTTCCCCATGGAAGCTCACGCTGTCCTGGAGGCCTGATCTGCATGTTGGTGCGTCTGTTCTGAGATAGTGGAGCGCCGGGATTCATGTCCACCAGCGCACTGAAGAGAATATTCATGCTGCCTTTTTTCAGGAAGTCATTGAAGGTCACCGTCTCAACGTCCAGGGACAGAATTATGAGGGCTGAGCGCCTTCATGAGCGGAATGTGATGAAGCCCTGGGGCGGAATGTGGTTGATCCCTTGCCATGATACCGGAGGGTCACAGTATTATTTCAAGGGAGGCAGTAAATTGCAGATTGGCTCGCACGGCCGGACCCCGACATGGTGAGGAAGACAGCATTACTGTAGCATCGTGTGACTTGTCCCTGTAGTGGCTGTCAACTACTGGGAGCCTGGTAGTCTACCTGGGAAGGTAGTCAGGTCAAGGAGCGCCACACTCAGGGGACAGCGGTCACAGACGAGGGACAGTCACTTGCCCTTGGCCGCTTTGCATGTCACTGTTCTCCTTTCTGTTTCTCTGTCATGTCGTGATACAGACGACAAGACCCTAACCCAGCTCCCAGACTTCCCAGCTGTCATAGTCTAAGCCAAATAGATCTCTTTATTTTATAAATAACCTATCTACAGTATCTCATGTATGCACAAACATGTACATACAGAAGTACACGTGTGCACATATAAAGACAGACAAGGACACACACAGAAAACTTGGATTTCAGGCTATACTGATGAATTTTGTGTTGCTAAAACAAAATACTGTAGATAGGTTATTTATAAAGTAAAGATAGCTGTTTGACTTAGACTATGCTGGCTGGGAAGTCTGGGAGCTGGATTAGGGCCTTGTCAGCTGTATGTATTTTTCTATGTGCAAGTGTTTCTCTGTGTGCAGGTGCGTTACCTACTTGCTGGAGCCCAGTACCCAATCACTCACAAGTTGATGGGAGAGATGTTCATTTAGCTTACAGTTTGTAGGGGCTTCAGTCAATAGTCAGGTGCTGCAAGGCCGGACGGTGTGGCAGGGAACATTGCACAGAAGAAATGGTTCATCGCAGGGCAGGCAGGAGGCAGGAGCAGCAGCCTTCCTTTCTCTTCTAGTCCTTTCAGGCTACATGCCCACTGCTTGTTGCCACGCATCCCCCAGGGTGGGCCTCCCAGTTAGCCACATGCAGAATTGTGCTAAATCAACCAGGGGACGGAGGTAGTTGTCACACACCCTAGGTCCAGCCCCTCTGGGCTGTGCGGTAAGTCCTGCACAGTGAAGTGAGTCCAGCTCCACAGCAGGCATGCACAACCGACACAGACACTGCTGGGAAGGACACCACTCTGTGAAGGAAGCTGCCAGCACAGGATTCAGCAGACAGGAGAGGACCATAACTTAACATGGCTTTTTCTTGATTTGATTTGCAAGAAGAGAACAGGAATTCGAAGTCCTAACAGTGATAATACTCTCCAAATGTCTCCTTGTTAAATCCTCAAAACAAGCCAGCGGGCAAATACCATCATCACCATTATTATATACTTTATTTACAAATGGGCACGAAGCTTAGAATCGGGACATAATTGCTAAGGAACATAGTGTGACTGGGGTGATTCCAGAGGGTCAGTGTCCACCCCACATCATCTCCTCAGCTCCTGTATGGAGAAGCCCTGGCGGGGGCGGGGGGCAGGGGGCAGGGGACAGGATTGCTGCCTGGGTCCGGTGGCTTTGCCCTGCTGTAGAGCAGCCCTGCCATGGCTCCCTGACCTGTTGAGTGGGATAGAACTCACAGACCTCCCATCTGTCCTGAAGGGTGGACAGAGCCCTGGAGCCACAGCAGCCTGGGGCTGTGCAGTTTGGGGTGTCTGACAGATGCAGGCCTGGCTTGAGGGGGCCGTGGCTTCCTGACTGTACAGGTTCCAGTGAACCTGTGTCTTCTTATGTACTGCAGCTGCCTGCAGAGGATTCCATGCGCATAGGTAGGAGCCGAGGCCAGGCCAGGCAGGTGGAGGCCTGGGCCACAGCAGGACTGGTGGCCAAATCTGTGGCCTCTGCCGGGAGGACATGTCTTTCTCTAAGGGGCCAGTGGCAGACCTGGAAGGGACATTTTACCCCACTAGTGTCCTGGGTGCTGGGCCTGAAGGGAGGCCAAGGAGCTTCAGGCCATCACTCAACAGCAGGAAGAGAGCTGGAAAGGACCGACCTTCCGGCGTTCTGGGGAAAGTGAGTCCGGTTCTTCCCGCATTCCTATCAACGTGGGGGTGAGACTGTCTGCAGGCAAGCTGGCCCCGTGTCATCAAATGAACGTGAAGCATGAACTGTCCTCTGCTGGAGCGGTGCACATGGAAGAGCCCAGGCCTGAGCACTCTGCCCTCCAGGGCACCCTGACGAGCGCTGCAGAGGAGCCTTCCCCCGGGGCCCGGGAGCTGGGCAGCATGGGAATCTGTCAAAGTCCCAAAGCCTCTAGCTCTTTCCTGTTCTCCTGGGGACACTTTTCCCTCCTGTGCTGGAGGAGAAAGTGGAGGTCATATAGCAAACGCAGAGGCTCACAGAGTTGCCGAGGGGGAGAACCACCATTATCACGCAGACTTGGGGTATGGGAAACGTGAATTATTGCTTTCATACTATTTTAAAAACTTATTTTAGTTACACTATTAATTTTTTAATGCTTTAAAAATTCATGAAAAGTATTGTTTCCCTAATTTCTTTCTCAATGATTTTGTTATTTGTGTACAGGAATGCTATTGATTTTTGAGTGTTAATTTTGTATCTGTCTATGCTACTGAATTTGGTTATTAAATCTAGAAGTTTTTTGGTAGAGTTTTTGAGGTCATCTGTATAAACAGTCATGTCATTTGTAAATAACAATAATTTAACTTCTTCCTTTTCTATCTTTACTCTTTTTATTCCTCTTTCTTCCCTAACTGTGCTGGCTAATGCTTCCAGAGCTTTGTTGAGGAGTGGTGACAGTGGACATCCGTGTCTCATTCCTGATTTCAGTGTGAAAGCGGTCAGTTTTTAACTGCTAAGTATGATGTTGGCCTTTGGTTTGTCACAGATGGCTTTTATCAGACTGAGGAAAAGACTGTCTATTCCTATCTTCTGTAGAGCATTTATCATGAATGAGTATTGGACTTTGTCCAGTGCTTTTTCTACATCTACTGAGAAGATCATGTGATTGTCTTTGGTTCTGTTGATGTGGTGCATTACATTTTTGATTTGCATATGTTGAACCATCCCTGAATCCCTGGGATGAATCCTATTTGGTCATGGTGTATGATCCTCTTGATCACTTGCTGTATTCTGTTTGCTAGTGTCCTACTGAGGATTTTTACATCATTTTTTGTTCATTAGGGAGATTGGCCTGCAGTTCTCTGTTTTGGTTGGATCATTCTCTGGTGGGCTGGCCGTGGCTGAGGCCCCTCAGGAGGTGACTGGGTTACAAGGGACCGCTCAGGAACGTGCTGATGTCCTCTTAGAACCATCCAGAGACCTTTTCCTGCCTGCAGGGACACAACTAGAAGACAGCTGTGTGCACGCTGGGAAGTGGGCACTCACAGACCCTGGTCTGCCCTTGCACTGGCCTGGACTTTCCAGCCTACAGACCCGTGGAAGATAAATGTTGCTTAAGCCCCCACTCTATCTTATAGCAGTCCAAACTTGGAAACCATGCTAAGAGTAATGCTAAGAGTTTACATTTTTTATTATGGAAAAAAATATATTTGCACAAAATTTGGCATTTTAATCTCTCCCTCTCCCTCCCCGCCTCTCTCCCTCCTCTTTTCTCTCTCTCTCTCTCTTTCATATTGCAGTTTGAACCTAGGGCTTTCTACATGCAAAATAAGCACTCCAGCACTGAGCTACAACCCCTTGCTCTCACAGCTGGGTCTGCAGGTGTGCCCACCACACCTGGCCATTTTAATCTTTTAAGAGCATTTCTCCGTGGCCTTCAGTGAACACGCGGTGCTGTGCAAATTGTCAACACGACTCTCGGAGCTTGTTCACCCTCACAAACAGAAACTGTGCGTTCGTTAAGCAATAGCTCTCCGTTCTTCCCTCACCTCAGCTCCTACTAAGGAACATTCTACCTTCTTTCAGTTTTCCTATGTGTTCTACTACTTCATGTAAGTGGAATCAGTCCTTACCCACCCTTTTGTGTTATTTGTTTCACCTAGCATTATATTGCCAAGGTTCACCAGTGCCGTAACAGGTGTCAGAGTTCCCTTCCTCTCCAAGGCTAATGACAGTCCATTGTAGGCACAGACCACGCTCAGTTTACTCATTCGTCTGTCCATGAGGACTTGACTTGTTTCTCTATTTACCTGCTTAGGATAAGTCTCCTCTAAACCTCCATATACAAGTATCTGCCTATTTTCAATTCTTTTGTTGGATACTGGAAGAGGCACTTAAGTTTAATTTAACTTTATGCTATTATCACTTTCTCCATCCTTACAAATGCGGTCGCTGTGGCTGAATGTCGTACTCACTCTCCCATGGCTGAGACACATTTTGGATATAGTTTCAGAAGTTTTAGGTCCATGGTGGGTAAACTCAGGGGCAGACCTGGCATGGTGGGAAGGTCCAGGGAGCAGCTGCTCTCGTCATGGCGGAAAGAGAAGGGAGGAGCCCCGAGGCAGATGTACCCTTCCGGTCACCCCTCCAGTGAGCTCCCTGCTTTGACCTGGTCCCGCCCTCCAACAGCATATCAGCCTCTGAAACTTATCACCAGGATGAATCTACCCACAAGTGCAGCACCTCATGATCCAATTATCTTCCAACACCCCACCTCTGTGCACATCAAGATTCAGGGAATGTTCCAGATCTGATCTGAAACTCTGGGCCTGCTTAGGACAAGGGGTTTGTATGACATTTGCTTTCATGCAGCTCCCAGGGGATGACCTGGGGAGCTGCTGGCATGTCAAGGACATACACCCTGAGTGACAATGTTCTGCACAGCTCTGATTTGTGCTGAAGATAATAGCTTCTAATATCTTCACTAACAGATCCTATTAAACAAACGTTAGAGTACTTCATCCCTTTCATTCTTCCGATGCTCTGACTGCTGTAATAAGTCTCTTGCTGGTGAGCACAGCCTGGGCTCACCCTGTAGGATGTCTGTGGTTCACAGCCCCACCATGCACCCTTGAGTCTAGCCTGGCCCTGAGGTCCCCAGGGAGCAGGGTCTGCAGTGGGACAGCTTTCTCTGCAGCAGCCTCTCTGCTGTCTTCTGTTTTGAGTTCCATAGGGTTAGTGACAGAGGGGTGCATGTGGACGTTGTCTAACATCTCTGGGGAGCATGAAGATGCGAGATCTATGGCAGCTCAAAATCCTTGGAAGGGAGGGCAGAGAAGACAGGGTCGAGAGAGTACAGTTTGGGGCTAACGGTCCTTTTGCCTTTCAGAAGGTGGCCTCACTGCAGTTACGACAGGCCTGACCAGCCTGAGTCAGCAGCAGGAGATCCATAGCCAGAGCCAGCCTGTGACAGGAGGGCATCTGGGGAGATCAGGGAGCCTGGGGGGTCAGAGACCGGATGTGTCTATGCCACCATTTCTGGGGAGCCCCTCATACTCCCTGAGGTCTCTCCATGTGAATTCTGTGCATACAGAGTTACTTTTGCTAATGGAGGTGCTGGGTCTATTACAGTATTAATGGAAGCAATCACATTACCACCGTCATCTTTCTCTGATTTCTTCTTGTTCCTCAGCCAAGCAGCTGGGAAGAAGGAGGGCCAAGGAGCACCCTCTTAGGGTTCACGTTTCCAGCCCACATGGCGGAGGGCCAGGCATCCTCCCACACCTCCTGTCTTTCTCCTCACTCTGCAATTTCACACATTTTCAAGGAAGATGGTCTTGTCATCTTGGGTCTGCAGCTGTAAAAACTATTCTTCTGGCTCTTGAGACCTGCCTGTAGGGCTGGGCTCAGCCCCCGGGGGCTTCCTTCCCTCATGGCCTCTTGGGACCCAGGAGCTACGATGCTGCGGCTCCTGCCTGGCTTGACTCAGGGAGACAGTGCACCTGCCTGGAACCCCTGTTCCACGGAAAAGCCTCCTCCCCATAGACATGCAGCCTGGCATATAAACCAGCCAGCCCTGCCCACGCTGATGAACTTGAACTTGACATGTGGGGGTGTGCTAGTGCTGTGAGCAGGAGGCAGGGTAAGGGTGGCCTGTGGGGGGCAGATTCTGGGGGGTCATCTGGGAAGAAGCTGGTCTTGCAAGTGAAGACTCAGTCTCACACTCAGGCTTCCCTTGCCGCGGTCTGTAGGAGAGCTGCCCCCAGCCTGGCACTCCATTCCCTTGGGATCCCTCAGAATCTTTCTACAAAAGCTGTGCCCTGAGTTTGTGGTTGCAGTTGAAGAGCTGACGTGAGCCCAGTGATTTTAAGTGCCGAATAGTAAAGACAGACCACGTCAAGCCCTGCTGGATGTGGGGCGCGGAGCCGACATCGTCCCGGGACTTGGCTTGTGACCCCGTGCACACTCATTTCCCATTGTGTGTCGGAGAGGCCCGCACAGGCGTGGAAGGTGACAGAGAGACCAAAATATAGCCATTGACAAGAGGCCCCAGGACAGGCTGAGAAGTAAAGGGACAGAGGAGGGTATAGGGGGAGGAAGCTTTAGAAAGTATCCTGTCCACTGACATGTTCCAAGAGGGAGCGGTGAGGTGGACATCTGAGATCTTGGGGGTGGGTGGTGCTGATGGTGTGGGTGGTGTACATCGTACCACACATGATCGTGCACGTGATGGTGTGGACGGTGTACATCATAGCAAACATGATCGCGCACATGATGGTGTGGGTGGTGTATATCATAGCACACGTGATCCCGCACATGATGGTGTGGGCAGTGTACATCATAGCACACGTGATCGTGCACGTGATGGTGTGGACGGTGTACATCATAGCAAACATGATCGCGCACATGATGGTGTGGGCAGTGTACATCATAGCACACGTGATCGCGCACATGATGGTGTGGGCAGTGTACATCATAGCACACGTGATCGCCCACATGATGGTGTGGGCAGTGTACATCATAGCACACGTGATCCCGCACATGATGGTGTG
>PVIR01010056.1:0-51292 GCA_004026965.1 Petromus typicus
AGGGCCCGGGTTCGATTCCCGGTAACCACATAACAATACTGGGTGTGGAGACCCACACCCAGCAGCAACCAGTACCACATACCACAGTGCCGGGCGTGGTGGCTCGCGCCTGTAATCCCAGCGCTCGGGAGGCAGAGACAGGAGGATTGCTGTGATGTGAGTTGGAGGCTGAGCTCAGGGCCAGCCTGAACCACAAAGCGAGACCCTGTTTCAAAAAACCTAAAAAAAAACAAAAACAAAAAAACCCCCAAAAAACTGTACATCAATAATGCATGAAATAAAAGATAAGAGGTAAGAAAAAAGAGAGAGAAAATAGAATAGTTATTGTGTTCTGTTTCTGTTTCTCCTGTCAGTTTCTGGCTTCACTCCAATATGGTACTGGACTTCCACTTCTTAAGGTTTTTATTGTTGCTATGAGCATGAACTATTTTGAATAAAACATTTTTCCAGAATAGCAAAACCTATGAAGAAAGGCTGAGTAGATGTCTAGATTTAGGAAGGAGGGATTAGGAGGTGACAGCTAGTGGGCAGAATGTTTTGCATTAGACTCACAAAAAATGATCTAAATATTGTTTGTCATCATGGTTGTACAGCTCTGTCAATATGCTATAGTTTGTAAATGTATACTCTAAATTTGTAAGTTGTATAGTATTTAAATTTTAATTCAGTAAACCTGTTACTTTTTTTAAAAAAAAAAACATACAACCAATATACTGCCTACAAGAACTGCACCTCACCAGTACAATCCCTGCAGACTCAAAGTGAAAAGGTGAAAAAGGATACTTTAACCAAATGGAAACTTGAAGGGAGCAGGTGTAATTACACTTGTATCTGACAAAAGACCTCATGGCACAAACTGTAAGAATAAACAAAGAAGGTCGTTATATAATGATTAAAAGATCCGTTCACCAAGAAGACACAATATGTGTATACATATGCTACTAACAGAGCACCTACTTTTACAGTGCAAACACAATTAGCCTTAAGTGCGACTTTAAGGAGAGAGATTCCAGGGCAATGTAATTCAGTGTTCCATTTCCATCAGTGGACAGATCAAGCCAACTTGCCCCAGATCAACAATGTACCAAATAGAATTAACAAACATTTCCAAGACCTGTGTCTGACAACTGCAGAATGTCCACTATTCTATCAGCACATCAGAACTTTCTGTAGAGAAGACTATCTAGTAGCCAACAAAGTAAGTCTTAATGACTTGACCATAATAAAATTAAAAGTAAAAAATGAGGGCTAAGGATTTACCTCAGTGGTTCTGGCACCTGTCTTGCAAGCACAAGGACCTGGATTTGATCCAGGGTAACCACATACAATAATACTGGTCATGGTGACTCATGCCTACCAGCAATCGGTACCACATACCACAGTACCAGGAGTGGTGGCTCATGCCTGTAATCCCAGCACTTGGGAGGCAGAGGCAGAAGGACTGCTGACTTTGAGGCTGAATTCAGGACCTGCCTGAACTACGAAGTGAGACCCTATCTCAAAAAACTAAAAAATAAAGACATTTTAGAAATTATACAGGTATTTGGACACTGAATACCTTTTGGATGACAAAAGGGAAAAGTAAAATATTTTTGAAATAAATAATAAATGAACATACAACAACCCAAAACTTATGGGACCCAGCCAAAGCAGTATCTAAGGGGAAAATTTATAGTAAAATAGACCTATAGAGAAAAAATTAACAATCTATAGATGCTCATCAATTATTTAGAAAGGCAAGAACAAACAAAACTCTGAATCAGAAGGAAACAGAGAAAAAATAAATGCAGACATATTAAAAATTTTGAAGGATTTCCATTTCTTTTGATATGTTAAAATCATTATAATTGCTATAAGCATAGTGTATTTTGAATTTTTTAAAATCTCAGAATAGGAAAATCTATAGAAAAGAGAATAACTGAGTGGTCACCTGGATTTTGGGGGGAGGGGTTGGGAGAGGATACCTGGTAGGTAGTGTTTTGGGATAATAAAAATGATCTAAATTTGATTGTGGTCATGGTTAATTTTGTCAATATGCTAAAATCTTCTGAATCTAGTACTTCAAGTTTAATTACATAGCATGCAAATTTTAGTTCTATAAAGCTTAGTTTTTTAAAAAGAGACAATGTACAATGTACAACAAGATGGTGCATGCTTATAGTCCCAACACTAAGGAGGCAGAGGCAGGGGGATTACCACAAGTTTGAGGCCAGCCTGAGCTACATGGCAGGTTCAGGGCCAGCATGAACGGCAAAGTGAGACCTTGTGTCAAAACTACTAAAAAACAAAATAAGCATGTGAAAGAGATACCCAGCTACCCATGTTAACTGTGGCACTATTCACCATAGCTAAGATACCAAATCAGCCTCAGTGCCCATCCACAGATGAATAGGTAGAAAAAATAAATTTGTGTATCTCTACCAACAAGAATGAAATTCTGTCATGCTTAGCAAAATGGATGGAATTTGGGGATGATGTGTTGTGAAGAATATAGGTAGATGTGTTCCCTACATTCCACCCTCTGACCCAGAGAAATATCACTAAAAGAAATAAGTATACACAATATTGTGGAAAATAGAAATGTTGAATGCCATAAGTAAATGCTGAATATTAGATGCCATAAGTGCTTGACAGTGAGAATTGTAAGTTAGATTGTAAGACTTAGTGTCAGGGTCTGCGCCCACTGATGAGCACCAGTTGACGACCAGGCCCCCTAGGCTGACCGCTGGGCTACTCTCAGTGTGGCCACAGGATGCCAGGCCCTGCCAGGCCCCGCGCTCCTCGAGGCCGGCTGGCCCGCTACTCTCGGTGCTGTCCAGCGGGACGCCGGACCGGCCGGTCCCCTCCCCGAGACTCTGCCTCGTGACTTGGTGGCCGCGCTGCGGGACTCCAGCCTGAGGCTTCGCCAGACGACCGCTGGACGTCTGACTCCTCACGTCGGTTCCTGACACCGGGACTTTGGAAGTCCCGTGGTGCGAACTTGGGACTTTCAGACCCGGTAGGACTCCCCCTCTTTGGTGTGCACAGTGTGTTGCATTATTGTGTGTTATGACCTTGGGCCTTGAGTAAAGTAGAAGTGAAAGCGACCTCTGTGTTGGGTCCTTCTTCTGACCGTCCACTCTGCTCGCAACACGTGTTAACTGTCATAATCCAGGAACAAAAAGATAAGTACTGAAGGTTCTCCCTCATTATGTGGAAGTTAAAAAAAAATCAACTTGAAAGTACTAGAATGGCTCCTGTGGGCTGGGAAGGAGGTCAGCCAGTGTGGGTCAGATTGGCTCGGTGCACATAATAATATTCACGGATAGAAATATAGCTGTGAATCCTGCTGATGTGTATGACTAGTATATGTTGATGTTTCAATAAAAATATCTAGAGTGATTTTGTGAACACCATGTGAATTTGGGCTGCAAGTCCAGGACGAATGCTCTATGCGCCTTCTAGGGTCTCGCTGTCAGATATCGCGTGAGCTTGGGGAGCCGTGGTTCTCACAGTGAGTCACCTCGTGTCCCAGCCTTGTGGAAACACTATATATATGACTCCTGCCCTTACAATGCGGTAAGGTTTATCTTCTGTCTTCTAATTCTTCCAGGGCCAGAGAACCTGAAGCTCAGGCCCACTAGATTCACCAAATACTAAAAAAACAAACAAACAAAAAATAGTTTTGGTACTCTGCTCACATCTCTATGCCCCCACCCTCACTTTGACTTTGACTTCAAAATTCTCTAACATCTGTTATTTGGTCATTTTAAATGCCTATTTTCAGGCCAAGGATTTAGCTTTCAGCACCTGTCTTTCAAGAGCAAGGTCCCGAGTTTGATCCCTGTTACCACATACAACAATGCTTGGCGTAGTGACTCAAGCCCACTAGCAATCGGTACAGCATACCACAATACCAGGCTTGATGGATGCCTGTAATCCCAGCACTTGGGAGGCAGAGGCAGGAGGATTTCTGTAAGTTTGAAGCTTGCCTGGGTTATATAGTGAGCTCAGGGCCAGCCTGAACTACAAAAGCAAGAACCTGTGTCAAAAAAAGAGTCTATTTTCATCTTACTTTTTTACTTAATGTCTGTTACTGTCTACTGGTGATGGTGCTGAAGCCAACTTGTTTTCATGTTATTTTTAGTAACACAAAGTCACTCTCTCCCAGCTCTGACTACACAAATGTCTACAAAGATCTAAAATATTAGCCTGATAAGCTGCTGAGTTCCTAGCTTTCCTGCTTACTGACACCCATCATCTGTAATTCACAGAATTTAGTCTGCGGCTCACAGAATTCAAGATGGAATATTGGTTCCATGGAGAAGTTTCAAATTTCAAAACCTTTCTTCTTTACTTTGAAAATCTAAGACACTCAAAAGTTCTTCTAATGTGCAGAGGAAGGAAGACCTAAGAAGAATATGTGGTGGTATTTTTATACTTGAGATGTGGTGGTATTTTTATACTTGTTACATATGAAGATGTTAATACAAAGAAATGAAAAAGCATGGCACAACTAGGAGACAGGAGCTGGGCTGTGAGCCCAGGGCCCTTTTCTCATATCCTTTGGTTCTGATACACAAAATAAAAAGAAAAAATCATTCTTCAACCTATGTAATCTTGCACAGGAGGTTTTTCCATAGGCTTTGACACATCGGGTATTAATTAAAGAGTTAGACTGATTTTTTCTTTACATTTTCCACATTCCATTACACAAAGTACTAAAAAAAACCCTCCAATGTTTCAAATCACATTAACTTTTCTATTTATATCACCTTGAAAATATAAACATTATTTGAAATGACAATAAGTTATAGATGTATAGGATGACATTTAGAAAATAACAGCTGGAATTTTCTTTAATATAAAGTCAATAATCCAAAAGGGAAAAGTAAAATACCAGTAGTCAGTGAACAAAGGATAGTTTATTTCTGCTAAGTGACACAGTAGTTATCTTTATAGAACACCAAAGTATATCAAATAATTGAGACCAGTTAATGAAAATGTGATTGAGTTGACTTAAAAGCTTAATGTGATTCACTTACAGTCTCAGTACATATTCCCAACACTTGTGTTTACTTTTGAAACATATACCAGTGAAGACAATCTATTGTGTGTGGCTACAGCTTATATTTATCTTTGAAATAAAATCCTTCTTGCTCAACAGTTTACTAACCCTAAAGATCTCTCCAGCTGTAACCACAAAAACACAGAACTGCAATGATCTCACATTATAATTTCCTATTGCAAAGAAAAAAAAGGGACTGTCCAGAAATCTAGAATGTAAAACTTCATTTATATATCCTGTGCTACTTCTATATAATTGTGCTAGTTAGTGATTTGTGTAGCTGAGATAGGGTGGAAATTAAACGGACAAAGAGCAGACCCTATATTGGGACAAGGAGTAGAGCAGAGCCACAAAAGGTTGAATGTATGTAACGTGTAAAAGGAAATTCTTTCCATCCAGAAAACTGCACGTGTGGAGGTGTGTGCTACAAACTGAATCAAACACTCAACCCTGAACGACATCCCAGCACCTCTTTCTGTCTTTGAGACAGCATTTCTCTAGATTGTCCAGATGTTCCTGAGCAGAGAGTGTCGGGGAGTCGTTTCCAGGTAAGACATTCGAAGTTCTAACAAGAATGAGACTTACATGTCACAGACTGGGCTAATAAGAAGAGCCCACAGCCGACAGGGTAGATACGGGGACTCTTCAGGTCCTGGGACTATGGGAGAATCTATAGCAGGGGCTTGATGGAGGTGGTGGTGGAACAGGGTACCTGACTCTGCCCACCCATAGGGAGGCGGTGTTCTGACCTAGCCGGCTTTTAGAGAGGGTGGCATGGCATGCAACGCCCACTGTAGGAGGGCAAAATGCATGAGTGAGGTTGGGTGCAGGATGGGATCCTGTGCCTTTGGGTTTGTGCATTTTGGGGGCCCTTAAGGTGACAGAGTGACATTTACCTGTTGGCTCTCTGGTATTCTGACTCCACAGTCCTTATTCAGTGTGGTTTCTCAGCTCTGTCCTACATCTTATTACCTGTCCTCGTTCCGCAGTCCACCTCATGAGCTGGTCCTGAATCTCCATGCTCCAGCCTCAGTTTCCACGTGGCTGGGATCGCAGGCGCACACCACTCCGCCCATCAGGTGGCCGCAGCCCTCATGCCAGTCCCCTCGGAGGCCCGTGACCTTCTAACAACAGTCACCATCAGAGCCGTCTCTCTTCCTCAGCTGCACTGACCCTGCTCGGGACACCGCATACACCATCAGGAAACACGCAGCTGCAGGCAGTTTCGGGGAGCAGGAGCAAATCCTGAACGGAATCAAGTGCTCTGACCTTCACACTAGCAAGTGAAGCATCCCAGAACTGCATGGAAAGAGTTCGTGTCTGTCATGGCAGACAGACCAAAACAGCTAACTTTTGTGCAACCATCACCTTCATTTTCACACAAGGAAATATCCCTGTTGCTACAGGACTTTGGGGAAATTAGGCCAATGTAGTAAAAATTTGATCAGTAAGTGACAGTGGAACCAGACAAGAAGGCAGTGATACAGGCGTGACCAAGACAAAGACAGAGGTCTTTTGTCTACCCACACCTGGTCGTGGCTTTCCCTGAAAGGAGAAAAACATAGTTGAGCAAATACCTTGATAGAGTTTCCTTCAAGGCTGCAAGTTAGTTAACTGGCCAATCAGATAACCCCCTCAGTATCTAAGGATGTATCATTAATGCTGTGCAGGAATAATGATCCCAAATCTAGGGCATGTATTAATGTACAAGAGAAATACTAGAGAAATACCTTTTTTGAGATGCTGATATCCAGCATGAAGTGGCTGGGGAACAGGACTTCCATGGGACTAGGAAGCAACTGCATGACTTCACATGCAACCTGTCACATTTTCCAGTGCCAGGCAGATTAAATCAGGGTGGAAGTCAAGAAAGATCATATTCCTTGAAAAGCGTGCTAATCACAAAGACGGAGCCCAACTGTCAGGAGTCCATCTTGCCAGGAGAGTGGCTGGGGCAGTTTTTGTAGGCGAGGGTGATAGCAGACAGGTGGTGCCATTTCACAGGTGTAGGTTGGTGTCCAAACGGTGCGTGTCTGATCCTAATCACCTGGTCAAGAGATGTTTTTCAGTTCTGTACATGCTAGGAACAAAGACCACCATTATCCTTGAGTCGTTTGTGTGACTGTTTCAACTACATGCAGGTTTTGTGGTTACCGGGGATCGAACCTGGGCCCTTGAACTTGCAAGACAGGCGCCGGAACCACTGAGCTATATCCCCGGCCCAACATGCAGGTTTTGATATTAGCTAGAGGGGTGCTGCCTGAGGTTCTCCTGTGATCACCAAATTCAAGATAATAAAGACAATGAATTTCACCTGATTTTTGGGAAAGACACGCTTTAGGTGAGGGTCCGTAAGGCATCTGGCATGATATCTGGCCTCATTTCTCAGCTTTAATTCCACCCTATCCTCTTCCTCCTAGAACCCTTTTCCCATCACTGGGACACAATATCTAGTATTCACAATGTAAGGTGAAGAGGTTATTTTGGATCAGAGTTCAGCCCATGGTTAGCCAGCCCTATAGCACAGACACAGTAGAAAGGCATGGTAGAGGGAAATGCCCAAGCCATGGCAGCCAGCAAGCACAGAGAGCACCAAGTGTCAGAGAAAGAGTGAGAGAGACAGATGTACCCACAGGGCATGCCCCAGGTGACCCACCACCTCTCCCAGGACCCATTTCCCAACTACACATTCAGTTATTACCTCAGGGAGAGAAGTCATCCACCAGCAACTATACCACCGGAGCCCACTCACCTTGCAGAGCCCCTCCTGTGAATACACGAGACTATGGGGACACTTGCGAGATCCCACTCATAGCAGGGGTTACTACCTACTCTTGTCACTTCCTAGAGGAGGGTGAGGTTCTCTCTCTTGGAACTTTCTCCAGCTCACTGAGCTAGTAAATATTTTATTGGGAATTCAGACCTAGGTCCTTTCGATATGTGATCTTTTCTTCTTGCAGTAAGCTGTTTAAAGTAACTCTAAAGGCAGAGAAATTTGCATACTCACTTCAGGTACTTTTAGATTTAACAGAACACACTTTTAGTCTGGGTTCATTTTGTAAAGATATGGGGAACTCCCTTGTCATGTAGATAAAGTGGAAGTTCTTTTTATGTTTCTTTTTCTTTTTTTAAAATTCAAATCTTTGTTGGTACAGTATGAATACACATCATCATCACATTTAACATTGAAAGCTTGTACCAGAATATGACACAACTGGATTTTCATTTTTTCCCATTCCCCTACCCTGGAATACCCCCCCATCCTTATTACATAAGCTTTGTTTCCTTTTTTAATTATTATCACATTCTTTTTTCCCTACACCTTATTTCCTTTTAAATATTTTCTATTTCACAATATCAACTATATATACTAGAACTCATTTATATCTCTATTTTCTCATACCAGAGAAAAGATACAATATTACACACCAATGACTTATTTATTTCACTTATAAGGATGTCCTCAAGGTACATCCATTTGAGTATGAATGACTCAATCTTATCATTTTTTATGGCAGAATAACACTGCATTCTATAAAAGAACCACATCTCCTTTATCCAGTCTCCACTTGACAGACATTTGGGTTGTTTCCAAGATTTAGCAATCACAAACTGAGCTGCTATAAACATGAGTGCACACATGTTGCTGTGATATGAATCTTTTAATTCTTTTCTGTATATATCAAGCAGAGCAATAGCTGGGTCAAATGGGACCTCTAATCCTTGGTTTCTGAGGAATCTCCACACTGATCTCCACAGTGGTTGCACCAGTTTACATTCCCACCAACAGTGAAGGGTTCCCTTTTCTCTGCAGCCTCACCAACATTGGTTGCTGGCTGATTTTGAAATAGCATCCATTCTTTGTGGAGTAAGATGAAATCTCAGTGTTATTTTCATCTGCATCTCTTGAAAGACCAGTGATGTTGAGCATTTCTTCATATACTTCTTAGCTGCTCTTACTTCTTTCTCTGAAAAGTGTCTGTTCATTTCAGATGCCCATTTTTAAACTGGGTCTTTAAATTGGGTGGGCTGATTTTTTTAAGATCCTTATATATTCTAGATAATAGCCTTTTGTCTGAGAAACAGCTGGTAAAGATCCTTTCCCATATTGTTGGTTGCCTTTTCACTCTGTTGGTAGTTTCCTTTGCTGTACAGAAGCTTTTTAATAGGATAAGATCCCATTTGCTTATTTCTTCTGCCAGTTCTTGTGCTATCAAGGTTTTGTTCAGGAAGTCTTCCTCTTAGCCAACGTCTTCAAGAGTTTTACCTAACCTGTTTTGCAGCAGGTTTAGTGTATCTGTTTTAATATTTAGGTCTCTACTCTAATCCACTTTGATTTTTCACACTGAGATAAAAAACAAAACAAGGATGTCCACTCTCACCACTTCTGTTCAATATAGTCCTGGAAACATTAGCCAAAGCAATTAGGAAAGAGAAAGAAATAAAAGGAATAAAGATGGGAAAGGAAGAAATTAAATTAACATTATTTGCTGATGACATAATACTCTCTATAGAGGATTTTAAAAACTCAACCAAAAAACTGCTAGACTTAATTGTCAAATTTAGTAGTGTAGCTGGATACAAGGTCAATGCTTAAAAATCAATAGCCTTTATATACCCAAACAGAACCACTGAGATAGAAAATGGGAAGTCAATCCTTTTCACAATTGCATCCAAAAAAATGAAATGTCTAGGAATCAATCTAACAAAGAAGGTGAAAGACCTCTATTCTGAAAACTACAGCACTCTGAAAAAGGAAATAGAAGAAGATATCAGAAAATGGAAAGACATAACTTGCTCCTGGGTAGGAATATTGTCAAAATGGCTATACACCCACAACTGCTATATAGACTCAACATAATCTCGATTGAAATCCCAACAGCATATTTAACAGATCTAGACAAAAAAAAAATCCAAACATTCATCTGGAATCACAAAAGACCTAGAATAGTAAAAACAGTTCTAAGTAACAAGGACATGGTGGGGGGGGTATTATGATCCCCAACTTGAAAATATATTAAAAAGCCACTGTGATAAAAACTGCATGGTACAGTGAAAGTAACAGGTCTGAGGATCAGTGGAGTAGATTAGAAGATCCAGAAATAACTCCAGATATACTGAGTCGCCTCATCTTTGACAAAGACACCAAAAATCTTCAATGAAGAAAAAATAGCCTCTTAGCCAATGGTGCTGGAAAAACTGGGCTTTAACCTGTCAAAGACTAAAGCTGGACCTCTTTCACCGTGTACCAAGCTAAACTTTCTTTATGTTATTCAAAGCATCTCTCTTCATCTTAGATTCCACCCCGCCCAGAGTTCATTAGCCTCATACTCTCTTATTTCATAGTAAAGTGCTGCATGAAGACATAAAGTTATATTTTTAATATATTACTCACTTAAATGTCTCCCACATATAGTATAATTAAAGTCTTAAAAAGGGGGAAGTTGTCCCTGTCAGTGTAATTCTAATGTAATATCCGGGGTCATGGAAGAAAACAGAGGCAGTCAGGGATGAGTTGCAGCAGGAAGAACAACCTCAGCAGCCTGAAGCCCCAAGCTGTCTTCCAACAGACCTTTTGTTATGGAATCAGTACAAATTAACAAAGCCTGGGGAGTGTCCTGATGCTAAGGAAACTCAGGAGTTCTGCGTAATGAGCTCTGCAGAAGTTCTGCTTAATTGGTTGTCCCAGAAAATTGCTGAATTGCTATATTTTTCCCTACATATCCTAAATTTCGGTATTTGATGGGATTCTTTTTTAAAAAGCTTACATTCTTACAACAGTGCCCATGTGATCCTTCTGCTGGAATGTTATCTCCCTCTGGAGACTGGTGTACTCATCCTGAATCTCCCAGCTTGAAGAGTAGCCACTTTCTATAAACATGGGTGCACATATTATAGCAGCTCAGTTTGTGATTGCTAAATCTTGGGAACAACCACATCATCCATCAACTGGAGAAAGAAGATGTGGTTCTTTTATAGAATGCACTATTATTCTGCCATAAAAAATGATAAGATTGAGTCATTCATACTCAAATGGCTGTACCTTCAGGACGTCCTCATAAGTGAACTAAATAGGTCACAGATGTGTAAATATCATATCTTTTCTCTGGTATGAGAAAATTGAAATGTAAATGAGTTCTAGTATATATAGGAAATATTGTGAAATAGAAAATATTTAAAAGGAAATAGGGTGTAGGGGTAAGTAGTGAAGAGAAAAAGAATGTGATGGTAATTTTAAAAAAAGGAAAGCTGATATACATAGGGGGCGGGGAGTTGTAGGGTGGGTAGGGGAATAGGAAAAGAGTGAGAATTAAGTCATGTCATATACTAGCAAAAATTCTCAATATTGAATGCAATCATGATGTGTATATATAACGTACCAATAAAGATTTGAATTTAAAAAAAGATTTGCCACTTCCTAAAATTTTGCTTTCTTCCCAGATCCTCCAAATTCCCTATTTGCTCATAATATCTCTGTAGGAAGAATTCATCACATTGTGTTGTACTTTCATAAATAAGTGGTAACAACACCCTCTTGGTGCTGCACATAGGGGTCGACACAGTGAAGCTGGAGTCCAACGACAGATCTCAGCTGCTCAAGAGACCATAGCTGTCCAACTCCTGACTGCTGCTGGGACAGCAGCTTCTCACGAGAGCCACACAGCTGCTCCATGGCTGAGACAGCACCTGTGGTTCCCTCTCTACTCTCAGGCCAAGACTCCTTCCAATCCAGACATCTCAGGCCAGGTGGGGAATCAGGACAGGCGCCTAAGGGAAAACCCTTTTTCTCTGACTCTGCACACCCACAGGGCATTCAGACGACACTCCTTTTTTGTGTGTCTCCTTGACACTTGACACCTGAGGTGCTAAAATACTCCAGACGCCTTGACAAGTGAGAAAAACCAAGCGCAGTCCAGTACCTGTCTTCTACTCAGCAGCCACTTCCTGAGTTGTGACTGGAGACAGTGGCTCGGTGGGTGGGGGACTGGTCACAACGGGAAATGAGGACTTGAGTTTCTCCCCAGCGGGCAGCATTTCTGAGTTTACTGTGGCCCTTCTGAGGTTTTACTCCTGAGTGCAAGCTTTCTCACGGGTTAGGCGATAGAGCTACCTAAGGTGATAGGCCATGTATCAAAGCTAAGTGCCAAAGCTTGGAACTTTTTCTTCATATCTTCACTTTTATAAATTCATTTTTAATTTAGAAAATGTCACCTTTTTTAAAACTTCTGTTTCATCAATACATTTCACTGTACTGATTAAAAAGATAAGCTGCAGTTTAGTTTAAAAATAATTCAATGCTGGACAGAACTGGATTCAGAGAGGAAGTTCCTTTTTTTATTTGAAATTGCTGTAAGGAAAAAATATTTTCTGCTATGACAAAATGCTGGTGCTTGATTAGCAGCTTATTTTAGGGCTCCAGTCAGGAAAGAAAATGACTGTGGATCTTTTTCTCCACATCAGTTGTGTTAGTCTTATTTTTGTTTCAGGTACTTAAGTACTTATTTTGTTTCAATACAAAATACAGAATTTATATATACCTTTAATGTTGAAGGAAAAGAAACTCTACCTTACTATTGTCAGATGTTCTGTACACAGATTATTATAACTGCATATGAGGAGGGCAAGACCCATGTGAAAAGTAAAAACTCACAGTTTTAAAAATCATAAACATGCTTTAAAATATTTATTAACTGATTTAAATACAATGTTCATTTACATGTTTTTCTATAACTCTTTGGTTTAAAAAGTTGCATAAACATAAAAGTAATGAGATGTATGTTATATATTGTGAAATAGAAAATGCTCAATGTAAAATAAGGTTAAAGGGGACAATGTTGAGATTGTAACAAAAAAGTAAGGAAACAAATTTTATATATATGGGGGGGTGGTAGGGGGGGTGGGGCTATGGGAAAAAATGAGAATTAAGTTGTGTCTTATACTGGTACAAATCCCCATTATGGAGTGCAATCATGATGTGTATATTTAATGTACCAATAAAGATAAAAAAAAAAAAAAACATAAAAGTAATGAGAGAATCCAGGAATGAAGACCCCCAATATATATGGATGTTTTGTTAGTAATTACCTAACAAATTAAAGAAAGGGTCCCTTAAAAAAGTAGAAAATCTGTCAAGATTAAGAATTTAATTACCTTTCATAAAGGTAATTACCTTTCATAAAGGAAATTTAAAGTCTTTACTTCATAAAATGCCAGTCAGTTCTGAGCATACTAAATAAGCTCATTATTCTATCATAGGGAACTGTGGGAAATGATGCCACAGTTTTGGTGACTGCCCATGCTTTTGCCAAACGTGCTTTTTCAAAGGCAGAAGTGATGTTCAAATTATTACACACCCATTTGGCAGTAGTTCCCTTACTGTGGAAGAACATTTAAACAATTTAGATCTAATGTAGATCAGGTTAGCAGCTGATCTTGTTCACCCTTCTCTTCAGTGAACTGGAGTGAGTCATGTATTTGTTCCTATAGTCTTGGATGATACAGTCGTGGTGTCCACTTGGATAAGAAATAGCCCGCCAAAGGGCTAGCACAGCTCCAGCAGTGTCTGGATGGATGACTGACTTGCTGAAGCAGGAAGCCCCACGTGACACCAGCCAATGAGTTCACAGCCTGGGTGGAATAAAAAGGGAAAGGAGAAGGGTGCCTTCCTGCTGCTTCTTCCAAGCGGCTCCTGTCTCCGCTTCTGCCTCTGAGCATCGTCTCCGGGCCTCCCGCCTGGACTCTCCAGCCTTCCAGCACAGATGCTCACGCTTCCTAATACGAATTACTCCAGACTGCAGTGAGCTCCAGGCCTCGACTTTTGCTTCGATCTTCTGTTTCTCCAGCCCACAGACAGCGCTTCTGCCTTCACCCACTCCTGCCTCCATAGACAGCCGCTGTACACCTACTTTGCAAATCCTTTAAACATACATACATATTCTCATATTAAATCTTCTCCTCTAATGAGCCTTAACTGACAGAAGGAGTTGGGGGATATGATTCTGAAAATAGGGTTTCTGTCTAAATGATGCAGAATATAAGGTACGACTAACAAATTTAGGGAAAATATAAACAGAAGAACTAGAGCACAACAAACTTGGAAACAAGCAGCCAGCAGCCTGGTGTATCACTGAAAATCAAAACCAAACCATAACAATATCACTTCCGGGATTTAACACTGTATTTACAGTTGATATGCAAATTTGAGGGTATCTGTACACAAAGACAGAATAGAAATACAGGAAATGAGGACTGTCATGTTTTCTCATCAGCAGTGTTAATATGTGTCTTACAGATGAAGTTGTGTGAGGTACACTGCTTGCATTAGCAAAAAAAAAAAAAAGAGGCTTTATGCCCCAACTAAAGGCTTTATAACGAAAAACTTATTTGAGAATTTACAGGTATATGTGATTAAAAGAAATTTAAGAGAATATATTGCATGAAGAATTGCTCAAATATATGGTTTTGTTTTGTTGGTGGAGTTTTTTGCTGCTGTTGTTTTTTGGGACAGGGTCTCATTATGTAGTTCAGGCGGGCCTTGAATTTACTAGGTAGCCCAGGCTGTCCTCAGACTCACAGTGATCCTCATGCCTCAGCCTCCTGAGTGCTAGATTACGGGTGTGTGCCACCTGGCTCCAAATATTTTAATTTTACCCTGAAAAATTGTCAGAAAATAAGTAGGTGATAGTTCTACAATTAAGCATAGACTTTAAAATAAAGTTTATCTTCACTATGGACAATAAAGCAAAATGATTGCTTTATTACACTAATGTGAGTACTGCAATTAAATACTTTATAGATGCATGTTAATTAATGTGGCTACTTAGGTAACATAACACTGCATTTTAAATAATTCCTTACAACACATTTTCACTGATAACTATTTTACATATATTTAACTTAAACATAAACATATAAACATCCCTTCACACGTACAACAGCTACTTCAAAGAGTGGAATTCTCCCTTTCAATGTAAACATTTTAAAACAATTATTTACAAGTCATAAGAATAAAAATTTCTGACATCCTTCTTATTCAACAGATGTTCTTCTCATTTTTTCAGCTAATTCTTGTCGCATTTCAATGTGTTTTTCTAAATTTTGTACTTCATGTGGAAGATTGATGTCCCAAACTGACAGACAAGATTGTATTTCTAGAAGAAGAAGAAAAAAAAATAGATCAGGTTTCAATGATGCAACAAAAGGCATTTTTATTTCACTTCAACTTTGTTAATTTACATATAGTTAATTTAGAAAGATATTTACATATATAAGTATAGCTATATACAGTGGACTAAATTACATTTATAAAATACTATATTTAGAAAATGTGAGTGATATAGAAACTATTAAATGCCAGGAAGAGCGAATATTTTATTTATTACTTTATTTTCTGATAGAAACAGGGGTTTTTCAAACAATGTTCAACATCAGATTCATGGTTATAATTAAGCTATAAGGAGAAATATTCATATTTAGTTTAAATTTCAGCTATTTCTTATCTTATAGTTTTATAGTTCTCACTTTGTAGTTAACTCTATATCATCTTAAACTATACCATTTCTAAGTCCAGGAAACAATTTTAAGAATGTATGACTGAAGTTTTTGTACTATAAAGAAACTGTCAATTAGATGCTAAAAGTATTATATATGACATTTACTATAAACTTAGAAGATAACACATTATCATCATTTGTGTCACTGCACTGTTAGGAATACAGTGCCTACTAAATAGTACCTTTTTGGTGCTGTACTCCTTCAGTAGTTTTCTGGTCATACCCCAAAACCAGCATAACATTCTTAAGGCTTCCTTTACCAAAACAAAATATAATTTTGTTAAATAGTCTATTGAGAAAAAAGTACAGTTGTTCACATTTGAAGACACAGATACTCTGTAACCACAACTATATATATTTATATATTTTTTTCTTTTTTTGAGATGGGGTCTCGCTTTGTAGTTCAGGCTGGCCCTGAACTCACTATGTAGCCCAAGCAAGCCTTGAACTCACAGCAATCCTCCTGCCTCTGCATCCTGAGTGCTCGGATTATAGGAACCACTGAGCTAAATCCCTGGCCCCACAACTATATTTTTTAGGAGACATTTCAGTATATTAAATAAACTCTACAAGAAGAGTATCAGTTTTTTAAGCAAAAAACATCTATTTCTTCCAGCCAAATACGAGACACTGAGGAAACAACTTAGTGTTTCTATGAAAGAGATTTAGTACTTATATATAACTCCCCCTATTATACTAGTAAATTAAATAATAATGTGTATGAAAGTGTTTGAACCCTCTAAGGCCCGGATATGGAGAGTTGCACAGATGGAAACACTGACACTTACAACATTACATTTTCCACTGCACTTATTTACTAATATATCTGACAAATATTCATCCAGAACATTACACTTACTAGGCTTAAACCTATTTCTGGAATACAAAGTTAAGCAAAAATATGCAGCCACAAGCCACATAGAGTTCTTTTTGTTTTGTTTTGTTTTTTTCCTTTATGGAGTTTAGGTTCTAGAGAAAATATTGAAATGAAAGAAAAATCATGACTATGTCAAGGATATGACAAGAGATACAGAAAACTGAAGTTGAGTCAATCAGTGTTAGCTTCTGAGGTTTGATACATGAGCTTCCATTTAAAAATGTTCAGTTAACTAAGCAAAATGGTACACTAAATAAACCACAGCAAGGAACAGCGCTTGGAAATCCCTTAGAATACAGTATAGCAATTAACACAGAGAGAGAGAATGCTAGTGTAGACGAGAAAGATCGGAAGTAACGTAGCGCTGGGAGGGGACTAGAAAGCTAGGGTAAGGCCTTCTGGGAGCTTGTATCTAAATGCCCATATGGTATTTGAATTTACCTTTAATTTAAAATCAATCAAAATCAGTTGAAATACCACTATAATTTTAGTTCTGAACAACGATTTGGGTCCCTAGGCACACACTAATTTAGAGAATGTAACAGTGTTGGTAGATTCTGACTCGGGAGGAAACACACCGGGACCTACTACACTATCCGTGTGGCTACATAGTCTAACAGTTAATCACCAAGAACAGCTAATTCTAGTTGCCATGCAACTCTGACACCCATAAATGACAAGCGAGTGGGGACGCAGGAGAAACACCTATCTCCACTTAAAATACTCTTGTAGAATAAATCTGTTTTCTGCACCATGGTCAAACATTTCACCATTTGCCAAAGATATATACACTCTACTGTTGTAGAACTACAGCATTATTTTTGGGATCAACTTTGTATAGACAAATGTATGTCTAAATCAAGTTATTAATCAAAGAAAGTCACCTAAATACACATAGAAAATATATTTCATGTGCTATCATAATTTCATATATTCCAATGGAAAAGCAGGAGGAAGAACAGATATAACACTTGAGCAAAACTTATGATTTCTCAATATCTGTAGATTGTTGAGTTCAGCAAGTATTGCTATAAGAATATAAATTTGTCACAGAATGAAAACTCAAACAGGATTCTTTAACCAGGGTGGGAAACTTAAATTATTGCCAAAATAAATATTTGCTGTAACTTCTTTGGTGAAAAAGTGAAATGGACTCAACATTAGATATCTTCCACTTTTGCCTTATATCTAATAATGAACAAAAGAAACCACGACTCAAACTGCAGTGCTCAGCCAGAGGGATGTGCTTTGCTCATGGACTGAGAGCATCTATTTCCTCTATTTTTTAATTGAGGCAACTGAGAGTTTACTGGGAATTTCCTAGTCCCCTGCTTTATTATGTGAAATTCTAAGGCACACCACATGACATTGCAAATGGAGAGAAAACTTATTTTTTAACAGATTTAGAAAATATGAAAAAGAAACTAATGTGAAGAAACTTGCCTAGTTGTGCTGTCATCATGACTCTAATGGAATCACAGAAGTTGTAAATTATACGTATGATTCGACGAGTGGAAAGATCGAGGAGTAAAATATGGCCTCCTCCAGTTCCTATCCAGAGAGCAGTGTTCTTCTGAAGGTACAGAGTTTTCACCCTCCCAGAATAGTCCATTTTGTGTCGCGATTCCTTGTTGACTTTTTCTGTTACTTCCCTAAAATCATAAAGAAAGGATGTATTCATAGTTCTTATCAATAATTATAGATAAAACAGATTTTTCTATACATACATATAAAGATAGGTGTGTAAAGATACACATCATAGTACAAATACACACACAAAGGTGCTAACATTCCAGCTATGGATACATGACAGATAGCCATTTGCTGACATCCCAGTGGAGCTGTGTCCCCATAGCAGTTACTAAACTCACAAGTGCTCAGTTCCTTAAGAAAAAGACCTAGTATTTGCATGTGAGTCATACATATGGTCCTCTCTACTTTATCTCTAGATTATTATAAAACCTAATACAATGTAGATGCTCTGTGAGTAGCAGCTACACTGTATCATGTGGACAATAGTGACAAGAAAATGTCTGTACCCATTTGGTCCAGATGCAAGTGGACCTAACAACACTTTTAATCCTAGGCTCGTTGAAAATGTCAATGCAGAACCCAAGAACACAGACAACTAACTATCCATCCGTATCATGTAATATTAAATTGTATCACACTAATTTTGCTAAATGCAAATGCCTAAAATCCTAGTTCTCTACTTAAATCATCAATTATTCAAGAATACAATGATAGTCCAACTCCAAGAAAGCCTGAAATAAATAAGATGAATTTTAAGTTTATTAATTTATTTAATTAAGCTATTAATCTTTGAAGCTATTAATCTAGTAAAAATTGAATAATTTTGTCCAATATAAAAAAGGCCCAAAAGTTCCCTCAGAATCTCAAAGTTATAAGGTCAAATAAAATTAAAATGTAGTCATGTCCACGTGAAAGATAGAAATACAAACCACTAAATTTTCCCCGCAAGTCATAAAGAATCTAATTCATACAAAAAAATATGCTATCTGGAATTAGCAGAATTCTGGGAATTCTGGATCTTGAGTAACTAAGAGACTTTTCTACCAAGCACAACTGTCAGCCTATCTGAGCATAAGTGTTCTCAGCACCCAGGGGAAAGCAGAGATGATTCTAAGAAAGCAAACTCTGAAGCCTCATTTTATTGATACAATGTATAATCTAAAATCCTCTCTACCATCCACCAAATTTGTACAGTAGACTACAGATAAAATCAAAATAGTATGTGGCTGGGAAGTAGCGTTGGCCACATTTTGCTTATTGGCATCAGCACATAAAGGACGTGCCTGGGGTACAGAGCACTGTAACGCGTGCTCTGAGCGCCCCCTCTGCAGCACACACTAGCATTCCTATCCCTACTTTTCTAGTTATTTTGGCATTTTGCTTGACAAGTAACCCTGCAGCTCATAGCTTAATGGTAAGCGGTAATATCTGGTATTATGATACTCCTAGATATACTCCAGTAATGAACCCATAAGGTTGCCTCTAGTGACTATTTTTTCATAGTAAATATTCTTTGTGTGACCATGAAGAAACCATTTATATTATTTTCCCATGTTCTTATGCTCCCCAGCATAAGAAGAACTATGTGCGAAGAACTACTGCTGGATAGTAACAGAGGGTGCTGACAATCATTCATAACTCTGTTTCTGCTGTATGACTCTTGAAGTTTCCATTTAGAGACAGAAAGAAAGCAAAGAAGCCACACTTTCAACTTGTGTGAACCCTGAAATGTAAGATCAGCTGTTACAGAGGAAAACCGCCAGCGAATTTACTTGAGTAAGTGCACGCAGTCTATTAGTTCACAGAGTTTTTCCGTTTTCTTGTCCCACACCTCCACAATGGGGCTGTTTTTCTTTGCAATATAAAGAGCTGTGTCTACTGCCACGGCTATGATGTTGGAATCGCTGAAAGCTTTGTAAGAAAACCTAGAAGAGAAAAAAATTGTCAAAAAATACCTGTGATGCAGCTTTGCATTCATTTGTAAGGTGTGCGAAGAACTACTGCTGTTAAGAAAACCACAGAAGCTAGACTATTACACTTATTTCTTATTCTACTTTCAACACTCTGAATTAGATCTATAACTTTGCTAATGCATTTACTTTGGGTTGCTTTACATTGGTTCTTCTTAATTTAAAAAAATAAAGGAAATAAGTAGCATTTATTTCTGGTTTTCATTTTAATTTCAATTCTATCTGGCTCTTTATAGAATTCTATACTGTATTTAAGTATATTAAATATTTATTTCCTGAAAGAAATATTATCCTAATATGTTACTGTTCAGTGTTACAGTACAACCTTCATCATGTACGTTGGGAAAACTAAGGGTTAGCAATGTATATCTACAGTTAGAAAACACAAAATGTCAAAATAAATTTTAGTGACAGTGTCTTCAAATGTTACAGCAAGGGATAGCCTCACATCAACATAAACCATCTATTCATTGGGAAAAATAATTTATAACACCAAAACATACATAGAAAGTAAATTGTTGGCCATTTCTGCCCTTTGAAAATAAGGAAATAAGGAAAATAAGGTAAGGATTAGCCTTTGTGGATTAATTTAGATATCAGATATTTTGGAATTCTTCCCTGATCTATCTAAATAGACAACAGATTTCCTTTCCCCTTCTGGTGTGGCTGTAACTTCCTAGTCCTTACTAATATGAGCTTGTTTTTATCAGTGTGTCCTTCACACCACACTGTAAATGCAGTTTCTTAATGATAAAGCTCCCTGCGTATAAGCCTACAGTCAGCAAAGAGCCATTCTGGGTAAAGACCTCTGATGTGCCAGGCAGTTTGGTAAGTGTGTGGCCGGAAGGAAAGATGGGAGAAGAATGAACTAAAAGGATAAATAAAGAACCAGAGGAAAGTAAAAAGAGATAAAGTGACAATCAAATCAGATAGGTGATACAAAAACCTCATAGGGATCTAATTATCATAATTATGTTTCAGGACAGGATGATGTTTTCGCTACAATTTTTTTCCCTTTCTACTAAGGGAGGTGAAAATATGATGTCCTGCCTGAGGACCATTACTTTGTATAATTTCTTCTGTTCGCTGTATTTACTAGAAGATAGTTCTAATTAGCCAAAGGTTTTGCATAGAATTCTTTCCATGATTCTGGTCATAAATCAAGGTGGAGGAGAACCGAATCAATTTCAATGGTTAGATCCAAAGTTAACCTTACAGGGAAATTGGATTTGACTTTCATCCAGTCCTGGTTTGTGATCAGAATCTCAGAGAGAGTTGAGTTTGGGAACCGAGGTATCATGGTATCTGTAGAATCCTCAAGGACAGTACCTGTAGTCCAAATCTCACATGGAATTTTTATTGATTCCTACCCATGACCTATAAAATGCTCAATAAAGTGAAACAACTGGAGGCCTTTCTTTTAATGTTTTTAAGACTCAGAATTGAAAATGACAGTTTTCAGTTTTTCAGACTCACAGAACTAAAAATGAGAATGCAAACACCCAGGTATTTTCCGCTTGCGAGTAAACAAATCTTTGAGCCAGACAAAAAAATCCTCCTCCACAAGGACTCACTACACATCACAGTACATCTCGACCCCGACTTCCGACCTACCAGAAGCTCGGGTGTGAAGGACCCTGAGCTCCAGCCCCCTTCCAGGATCACTGTCTGAGCGGTGTCCAGGCATGAGGCTATTTTCAGCTACCTAGTTGTTTCTGATGAACAGCTAACACCAAGGATCAACAGGTTCAGCAGTATTAAGAAACTTTTTTCAGATACAATTATAAAAATACGATAGCTTCTGTAACAGCAAACAATAAAGGCACGGAAGCACACCTACAAGGCCCCTAAGCTCCATGGGCTGGATCGGGTCAGCGTCCAGAGGAAGGGGACCTAGAATCTGTGGGACACACAGGCCATCTGGACAAAGAGAAAACAATGCCCAGAGCAGCAGACTGGTCTCGGTAACCAATGAGGTAGGACAGAAAGAAATAAAGATAGATCAAGAAAACTGTAACCTTAAAATCATACTTATGAAAACTACGGTTTCCTCAGTCTATCAATGGGCTCTTCCTTGTCTTTCAACTGACTTTCCGTGGTTAGAAATCTGGGTTATTTGTGAATATATAGAAACCCTGGGTTCAGTTTACAGCAAAAGAAAAGGACCTATTTGAGAAGTAATAGTCATAAATATCTCAGCCATAATATATCTCTGTCTATAAGCACCAACATTCCCTTCTGAGTGGACTCCTTTCTACCTAATAAATCTCCATGCCTTTCACCGATGCATCCTGAAATTTCAGTTTAGTTAAAGCACAGAGGGAAAGAAAGAGGCAAAATATGAACTGAGAAAGAGGTAAGACTGAAGGTAAGACTGAAAGGAGGTAAGGCAAAGACTGAATCACGGAGAAACTGCAGGCTGCTGTGGGGAGGCTGGGCTTCATGTTGAGGGCAGGGAGCCCCCGCCAGGGCTTCCACAAGACAGCTGCATGCACCCGGCTCTATGGTGCATGGCTGTCGGGCCAGGACGCTGAGACTCAAATGGAGAAAGGGGGCGAAGGACAGAGGACTCTGGAATCCTTCCACGTTTTAATCTAGGGCATTTCGATCAGTTTTATAAATTACAATTGTCCTTGACTTTGGGATTTGTGAGCCAGAGCTGGCAACAATCATAATAAGAGTTAAAACTTACTGCAAGCCTACGAGGCCATGGGTATTATTTACATTAAGCTCCTGATACTACTTTTCTTACTTCACCTTGAAAATATCCCTGTGAGATTACAATCTTGGAGGCAGAGAGGACTGAGATTTGAAAGATTCTTTCCCAAGTCCACAAAGTCAAAGCCAGCGTTGTAACTACAATGCACATTCTCATCCACCACTCCATAGTGCCTGTCACTGAGCCACAGAACGAAGAAACCCAACTGCATTTAGTTAAAATGCAATTTAAAATTAGAACCCGAAATTAAAAGTACATTTTATTTATTCTGATTTGAAATTGGGATTCCTAACTTGGTTTAAATACTGATAACTAGTTACCAACCTAGACACTTTATTCGACAGTTTGTTTTCTACAATCAATCCTTAATGGAACTATCCAAAATTGCACATATAAAATGCATAGTATAGTAAAAAAAAAACAAAAAAAAAAACTGAGTTAACTGCCTTCAAATCCCAAGGGTTTAGTCCGAAACAGAGATCATGAAATGTTTGAAAATTTACATCTATAAATTCCACGGGATTATGTTTACATAATTCACCTTAAAGTGGTTAGGCTAAGTGATTGTTTGAAATGTTCCTTTGCATTCTGGAATTTTCAACATATTCTAGAATAAATGTTTAATTCTGTAATAGAAAAATAAAGTACACATTTTCAATGATCTTCATTATGAAACAAAAGAATTATCGATATAGCTATAAGAAACATACAAATACACGGTAAATTAATTACATAGAAATAAATCACTTACACTTGGCTTGTCCTTGTCTCGATGAGTTTCTGAATCGTGAAGTCATTGGAAAATGAGAAAACCTTGGTGCCGCATCCCCCCCAGACGATGTTCCTTTCGCTTGAGTTCATGGATTCACTCAAGCACATCAGTGGGGTGCTGACGTCCCCTACATTCAGTGTCTTCAGGGGCATTGCTCCTTTATGCTTTGCCATACAGAAAACATTCAATAAGCTGATTATCTGAGGAATGAAACACTATACAACTTTTGCTTTATAAAACTATTTTCCAGTGCAAGTGGTTAGAGATAATAAAATAAAAATTCAAACCCACTTTTCAAAGTTCCTATAAAATAGAATTCGATTGAACTGGTATTCAAAACATTATCTTTATAACCAATTTCTTCACTTCATATGAAAACTGCATACAATATAATTTAGGGACTAGACTTCTGTGTCTCTCCTTATACAGTATTAAATGGGTAAGAAGCTGAGTGAAAATATGGCATCAAAAACCAACAGATGAAGTAAATACATACTTAACTAAAGGAGAATTTAAAGAACAGAAAGTTATGTGATTAGTGCTAAATAAAAAGTTAGCAACAAGCCAGATATTTTTCCTCTTTTGTGTGTGTTGTGTGTATGATGTGTGTGTGGGTGTGTGTGCATGTGTATGTGTGTGTGTGGTGTGTGTGTATGTGTGTGTGGTATATGTGTGTGTATGTGTGTGTGGTGTGTGTGTATGTATGTGAGGTATGTGTATGTGCATGTGTGTGTGGTGTGTGGTGTATATGTGTATGTGTCTGTGTGTGTGTCTGTGTGTGTCTCTGTGTGATGTGTGTATGTGTGTGTGGTATATGTGTGTATATGTGTGTGGTGTGTGTATGTATGTGTGGTATGTGTATGTGCATGTGTGTGGTGTGTGTATGTGTCTGTGTGTGTTTGTGTGTGTCAGTGTGTATGTCGGTGTGTGTGGTATATGTGTGTATGTGTGTGGTGTGTGTATGTATGTGTGGTATGTGCATGTGTGTGTGGTGTGTGTGTATGTGTCTGTGTGTGTGTCTGTGTGTCTCTGTGTGTGGTATGTGTGTATGTGTATATGTGTGTGTGTGTGGTGTTGTGTATGTATGTGTGTGATGTGTGTATGTGTGTACGTGTGTGTGGTGTGTGTGTCTGTGTGTATGTCTGTTTGTCTGTGTGTGTGTATGTATGTGTGTGATGTGTGTGTCTCTGTGTGTATGTGTGTGTGTGTGTGTGTTCTGGGAACTGAATCCAGGCCCTTGTAGACACTCAGCACACCTCTACTGAGCTACACCCTAGCTACAAGCTAAATTTATAACTTAAGAATCTATTTTTCCCATAATTACTTATAAGGAATTACTGCTGCACTCTTATCAATTGGGTTATTTTCATTCCCAACATTACAAATCAAATCTTTCTTATCATATTATCCTCATTGCACTCACATAATGATCAGCAAGTGTCTCAGAGCATTTACTTTCTGTAGACTAGCTGGGCACAGTGGCACATGCTTGTAACCCAGGGCTTGGGAGGTTGACAAGAGAGGGTCACCCTGATTTCAACGCCAGCTTGGGCTTCATAGTGAGCTCAAGGCCAGTCTGGACTACGCAGAGAAATTCTGTCTTAAAAATATTAAAACTAAAGTAAAATAAAATAAAACAAATTTGATGTACAATGCAGTGAACATTTACCTTAACAGTTTTATCTTCAAAAATCACTAAGTTGCCATCCGCAGTTCCCACCAAAAGAAAATTATTTTGCTTGCTAAAAGGAAAAAAAGTCAAAATTGTTACAAAAAAAAATTTTAAAAGAACGATTTATGTTGGCTAAGACAACCTTAAATTTCTCCCCAGCTGGAAAAAACTTCCGAAGTTTCTTCAGACCACAGTGTCCTAACCTCCCTTTTCTTAAGAGCATTTACTTTAGAAAACTTGCAGTTAGAAGTTCTTTTTCAGTCCCTTTGAGATGTAAATCTTTTTCCAGCCTCTTCTCAGTTTTACAACATACTGAAGCCTTTCCAGAGACCTGTGAGCCACCTCTGTGAAGTGCGAAGGTCAGGAGAGCCGTGCCCCTAACCCTTCCGTCTCTGTGGGAGGGTCGAGGCCAAGGTTCCATCGGGGACTTGGCCAGGACACATCTCTAATCACTTCAGCACCCACCACTCCCTCCAGCACCCTCCTTTCCACAGCTGCAGCTCACCCCTGGGGTTAAACCTTTGCCTCTTTTGTTTCAGAGGAGTCCACTTTTTCCCCACTGGAATAACCTCAAATCGTCTTCCTTGAAACCTGCTTAACTCCATCCAATGACAGTTTTAACAATATCCACATAACTTTAACACTGAAGTTAGCAATAGAATTCATCTCTCATTTACCAAACTGTCAAACTTCATATTTTTCTTCTACTACTTACCTCAACCAGAGAAAAGTACAGTGTATAACCTAAATGACTCCCAGAAATTATCCTGCCCCAAATATTACAGAAACGTAGGACTCACACCTGAAATTCTGCTACTCAGAAACCCTTCACTGGCACAAGATCCCTACAAATGATAAAAGTTAAGTCATTTTTACCTATTAGCAATTTATTGATTTATTATACTCTCAGATACATGTAAGCCTGGAACCTAATAAGCTAATGATATCTAAATGTACTCAAAGAAAGAATGGATGAAAATTCAAATACCGACGCACACTCACAAGAGAGGCACAGAGACAGAGTCATGGCTGAGCCAAGAGCCTGAAGAAACGGTTGGCTTCTTTTATGGCTGTTCACTTTAAACCAGTTTCAGCATCTTCCAGTCAACTTCCCCTCTGTAAAGGTCATTCCTGCCTTTCTATTCTCATTGCTTCTTCATTAGACCTGATGTGTGACTGGAAGATATGCCGAAGGTTTACACAGCCCAGCTTCCCTTCGTGTGTGCAAACCAGTGAAAGGAGCCCGAGCCATCTTTTCAGATGCACACAATTAGGTCATCTAACTGGCATACCATTCTCTAAACTAAATGCACACATTTACCTTTGCTTGGAGAAAGAATTGCAGTACAGACAAGTAACAGAATCTGTCATCTTTTTGAGAGTGTGTCTCTTCGTCGCATCGTCAGTGTTGACGACCAGGAGGGAACCTGACTGTGTCCCAGCCACCACCCAGCTCTCCTTCTCGGCGGGAAGATTCACCACGGCTAAGCACAGTATTCTACTATCGGCCAGCTCCTGTTAGAGAGAAAAACACACGCCTGAGGAAACTGACGGAAAGAAAATACTCTGGTACCGACATACTTAACTTTTTGCACATTTACTTTTAAAAACAGTGCCATTTTTAAAAGACTACATATCACAGTGACATATGTGCACCCAGGTTTACAAGCAGCCCAATTTGTGATTGCTACATCTTGGAAACAACCCAAGTGTCCATCCACTGGAGACTGGATAAAAACGCTGTGGTTCTTCTACAGAATGGAGTATTACTCTGCCATAAAAATGATAAGTTTGAATCATTTCTACTTAAATGGACATACCTTGAGGATATCCTCATAAGTAAAATAAATAGGGCACAGATAAGTACCTATCACATCTTTTCTCTGGTATGAGAAAATAAAGATGTAAATGAGTCCTAAAATTGTATGTTATATATTGTGAAATAGAAAATGCTCAATGTAAAATAGGGTGAAGGGCGAAAAATGATGAGATTGTAACAAAAAAGTAAGGAAACAAATTGTATGTATATGGGGGGATGGTAGGGTAGGTAGGGTTATGGGAAAAAATGAGAATTAAGTTGTGTTTTATACTGGTACAAATCCCCTTTATGGAGTGCAATCATGATACATGTATGTAATGTACCAATAAAGATAAAAAAATTTAAAAAAAAACAGTGCCATTTTTATTGAGTTTTCAACAATAAATGAGTTAACTGGCAAATGGCTTGCACCAATCCCGCATGCCTCTGAAAGTAAAATTAGAAATTTAAATTTCTTTTTCAGGATCAAGTCTCATTCCTTTGAAACCATATGGAAGGTTGTTCAACTTCAAGCAAAATTTTAGTACCAATATTTATTGCAAGATAACAGAATGTTAGGCTACCTTTTAATTCTAGCAACTTATTGATTGATTCCTCTGGAAGGCATCACACCTGGACTGCTTCTTACAGCAGGTATCACCTCAGAGATATACTCTGCACATAGCATACTCCTTGCTGACGGCCAATGACTGGTCCAGAACGGGCCTGAGCTCACACTGGGCAGCTAGAGACCTACTGAAGTTCGAAGGAAACACTGCCCCGGTCTGAAAATCTGTAATTCCAGTCACTCCAGAGCTTCTCAGAAAGGGAGAATGAGGCCTACCTTCCTCAGAAACTATATTTTTGCTGGGCATCTCCCTTCAACCTTTGGCTTCCTTTACTTCCTTCCGAGCTTTTCTTTCCTTACACCACATGCACTGGATTACCTATCTCAGGGTCAACAGTAGAAAGGCCAATAGAATCGGGCTGAGTGAGACTGTTCTTACATCATTGTTTATACCACAAGGAAAGACATAAAATGTCCAACAGTATCGGTTTGGACTGTGGAACAAGAGGTTCTCTATTTTCATATACAGTATGGTCTAAACTTTGATAGCTGTGTATCTGAAAATTAGAAAAATTTTTGTTCTAGGGGAATTTTCTTTCTAGGAAAAATAAATAAACTTCTGAAGATATATTTAAATTATAAAGTTGTTTGAAACGATATGACGATGTGTAGTTTTCTACAGTGATGTACCACCTCCAATTTAGCATTTCAAAGTTTCCTTGGAACAGGATTTAGTAGGCAGAGGAAGGGGACAGTGCTGGAAAGGACTTTCAGACCGTGACTATCTAAGAGTAGAGAAGAAACTGCTGGGTTGGGGAAGGCATTGATACCCGCAGCTGTGATACCAAATTCCCTCGGTAAAGCTGTAGGAGGTCTTCCCCCACTGGCCTGAAGCCACACTCCTGACGGACGATCTGTGTCTTCTCTCTGTGCTGCCACCATGGAAATGCTTCCTCGTACTCACTCTTAAGGCCTGTGTAAAGATCACACTCCTGTTTGTTCCCCAAGTCACTCTATCAGATTTCTCCACTCAACTTCCTTTTTGCAACATGCATTCCGGCCTTTGCATTCTCGCTGCATCTTCATTAGACATGAAGTACAATCGGGAGATACAGGGAATGTTTACATTTTTAAAAATCATTGCACTGAAAGGTAAACTGTCCTTCCGCATTTCCAACACTCTCATCCCACTGTTCTTGTCACTTTCAGAAGCGGCTGTGGAATCCTGTTGTATCTTCGGTAGTGTTACTGTGCTGCCTTGCTGCGCTGAACTGATTCCAAAACACTGGCATTTCCTCACATCTTTGACTTTGGGGAAGAGCTCCGAGTCGCACACGCCGGGTCCTGTGGGTAAGGTGGTGAGAACACACTGTCGTGTTTTCCCACGTCTGCTGACCCCTGGATGGCATTTTGCAGCAGCATTCACCACATTCTTACTCGCACCTGGTGGAGGTGTGCTCAAGCAGGACTCTCAGAGCTGTTTCAGACAGCGGTGGTGACAATGGGATAAGTGAATCTGAAGCTAGGGTGACCACTGAATGACAGTAATGGAAATGGGTCTTCTATCATCCTAATTTTTCTAATTGAAATATTCACTGTATATTTCAGTCATACCTGGTAATAATACTCCCACACTGGCTCATAGTTCATTTCTTCTAAAGGAATTTTAACTGATATGAACTTTAACTTATGGTAAAGTGAATGTTCCACCAGAAAATACTTTCATTTTTACCTCCAAAGTGTGTCCTTCGGTGTTTAAGTCAAGGCGGGAGAGCTGTCCTTTGTCCGTGTACCCACAGCCCAGCCAGATGTTTGCGTTCTTGCTGTTAGGACTTGTAGAAACCATGCATTCAGCAATAACGTTTTTAGGTAGCCAAATGTGTCTCATAAGACAGATTAACTCAGCTGAGTTCAAAATGTCAAAGACCTGTGAAAGTTTAAAAATAATAAAATATTTGTCAAGTTTCATGTTTCCTCTGGAAAGATCGAATACACACCTAAATGTTATCAGTACAGCAAGGAAAATCTAAATTTATTTGCTAAACAATAACCTATTCACACCATCAAGATGAAACTCCAGATAAAATCATATTGAAAAATGAACACATTTTTAATTGTCCATTGTATATATTTTTGTATGTCTGATTTTTTAACTTGAAAAGAGAATCTCCAAAGTGTCAAGTCAGTATAGTTGCACTGAGATCTTTCTAATTATGAAATTTAAAGTGAAGAAACTATTTTAAGTGAATTATGCCACAAAGTAAAGGATCACTACGTAAAGATAATCTTTATTTTGGTCTAGTAAAATCCGTATCCATTTAAAACACAGCAAAAATTCTCTTTCAGATAATATGGCAGAAGAGTTGGCTTGAGCAAAAATTCCAGCTGAAGCAATTTAAACTACTAATAAACTATCATATTTAAAGCATTAAAAATATGATAATACCTTAAAAAATTAGCAGACTAAAGTACAGTGAGTGACAAACCAGAGAGTTTACCTAAAAGCTAAAAAAAAAAAAAAAGCTAAAGCTAAGTTTGCGCCTAAGTCACTTATTGATTGAGACAAATAGATAAATCATTTTAGATTCCTTGAAGGGTCTGTGGAAGAAAAGCTTGGGTCTAGAACATGTCCAAGGCAGTCTTAACAAAATCAGGACTCGGGAGACACTTATCAGCATAACGGACAACCATAACTGAAGTGTCCACTCTGCCAACTTCACCGACCTACACAGACAGCCACTGTGGGACTATGCGGGGAAAGGCGGGGCGGCTGCAAAGGGTCTCTGACGAACTGCTATTTACAGGTTTGCTCTCAAGAGCATCGGTAGACCAGATTCCAATCAAGTAGGTGGTTAAAACCACACTCAAAACAAAAACAACAGGAAATGAGTTCAGAGAAATCCAACCACAACACAGAAAACCTGCAGGTAGAATCCCAACTTTATTGAAAGACCTTGAGAAGACCTACCAAATAGATAACACAAGAGGAAGAGACAATATTCTAAAGAGATTTGTAATATTTTAAAGATCTTATTTTCTCCAAATTGTTTAAAATTTCAGAGAAAGAAAACCAACTCTAAAGTCTAATATGGTTTATCAAAAGAGTGGGCAAAGAAACTTAAGTTTTACATAGTACTACACCTAATAACAGCCAAAGTGCTCCTAGGTGAGGAAAGTGAAGGGACTATTACAAAGCTACAGTAGGAAGAAGAGGAAGTTGGCCAGCGGTAGAGAATGTAAGTGTGAATTTGTCAACATATCTTCCAGAATAGACAGGGCATATCAGTGGAGACAAAAAAGAGAGAGAGAGAGAGAGAGAAATTTTAATAAAGCAAGCCAGAAAAGTTGGTTTTCCAAGTGGAAACTGGACCTAGTCTACATAATTTAAGAATTTAAATGTCAAAAGCAAAAAACTGTCTCCCTTTCTCTCTCTCTTCCTCTCCATCTGTCTCTCCCTTTTCTCTCTCTCTCTCTCTCTCTCTCTCTCTCTCCCCCCCTCTGTTTTGTCCTTCCCCCATCATAGTAATATATTAGGGATTGAACACTGAGCATCCATTTTTTTATTCTAAGATAAGGTCTTAGCAGATTGTTAAATAGCCCAGGCTCGGTTCAAACTTGTAATTCCCCTGCCTCAGTCTCGCAGAGGGCTGGAATTATGGGCATGTCCTACCATGCCTAATTACAACTTTATAATTTTTGAATTATATATAAATATCTTTGCAACTTGGAGGAAAATGACTCTTTAAAACAGAATCTGAAAAGTAATAACCATATCTACTTTATATTTAGTTTATCATATTAAAAATTTTTAATTCTATTTAATAAAGGTGTCCTAGTGGAAATAAAAAAGGCACACTGCATAAATTTAGGAAAATTTTCAACATAGGCTATAAACAACAAAGGATTAGTATATTATAAATAAAATTGTCTTTTGCTTATGCAATTTTAGGCAAATAATCCATTAGGACAATGGGCAAAATAATGAACAGGCATTCTACAGAAAATAAAACATACATATAGGGAGCAGCAATCAGAAAAAGACATATAGAGTAGGGATTTAGCTCAGTGATTCTAGCATCTGCCTTGCAAACACAAGGTCTCAAATTCAATCCCCGGTAATCACCTACAATGTAGGGTGTGGTGACTCTTGCCCACCAGCAATGTACCATATACTACACTACCAGGCGTGGTGGCTCACACCTATAATCCCGGCACTCGGGAGGTAGAGACAGGAGGACTGCTGTGAGTTCGAGGCTTGCCTGGGCTACACAGTCAGCTCAGGGCCAGTCTGAACTATAAAAGGAGACCTTGTCTCAAGAAAAAAAAAAAAAAAAAACCAAAAATAAAACAGAAAAGAAAAAGACATATAGAGGTTTATGAAGGATTATCAATATTTTTGTTTTCCAGGACTGTAATGATTACAGGGATTTTACCTTATAACTGTTTTTAACTGTGTATAAATATTTATTTATGTGTTTCACTAAATATATTTAAAGATCTTATACATAAATACACATATATAGCATATTTGCATACAACATTAACAAATTTCAAATATAAGACTACCTGGGCAGAAGTAGGCCTTTCTTGAGGGTTTTCTTTCAAACATTTTTTAATTAACTTCTCCACTTTCGGCCACGGGGCACAACCATATTCTCTAACTGGATCTAAATGGTTGAGAAACATCATATGAGTACAGTAACAAAGTTACGTTTTTCCTCTCAATTTATATGACAAGTCCAGATATTGTAAAGGAAAACATTCATTGCCATATTCCTGTGTTACTGTGAATTTTCTTATCAAAAACTTAAAAATAACTTTAACTCTATTTGAGGCAGCAAAAAAGATGTCTTATATTTTCTATAATATAGAAAGAGCCACAGATACCAACTGAATATAATATGAGATCCCATTCCATCCTTTCATTTAAAATGAACACTGAGAACATTTCTGCTCATATAATAATTAGGCTTCTACTGAAAACCTTTTATTGTAATAAGTAAGCATGCATTTTATCTTCATATCTACCCCCAAAGGTTTGTGCACATTTATGATTTATTAGAGGAATGATGTTCTTCAGGTTGGTGCAGAATGCAGACCTCGATAGTTCTACTCAAAAGCTAACGAGTATAATAAATGAAATGACCTTGATGGTTTCTGCAACATATTCAAAGAATTATAAACTTCCTCTGCCAGGATCACTGGAAGTTCCCCAAAAGGGAAGTTAATGCTTTTTTCCCTCTACCTGGTCATTGTGTGTATTCAAAAGTATTTCTTAGGTGAAAAAGGAAAGGAGAAACAAGAGAAACTAAACAAAGAGAAAGGAAACTTTGTAGTAGAAACTCAACTGAAGATCAAGGAATAAATGAGGAGTTCCTAGAGTTTCTTAAAAGCACGAGGCAGCCAGAAAAGGGAGGTGTGAGCTCATTAAGTACTCATTTACTTGTCCTTATTAATATGTATTATAACAAATATTACTGTAAATAATTCAGGCTTTCATTCTTGCATATAAATTATTTTGCCCCAAGAAAATGAAAACACTGCTGCCTACTGAGCCCACAGTAACTTTTCACAAGAACTAGAAGTTGTCAGATCTAGGGTTTAATGGCAGTATGCCTTTCTGGAGTGTTCTTATAACTATAATACCAAATTTACAAATATTAACAGGATTTTTTTAAGCCTAAAATATTTTTCATGTGATTTTATTCATGCATCACAGGATTCAAGAATGTCTACGCACTAAACAAAAAGTATCAGTGTTGAAATGAATTAAGTATACAACTACCTGGAAATGAAACTGGGGATTACAGAAAAGTTTTTATCGTAGACAAAATGGAACTCACCGGGTAATTTTCCTTGTATTGCTAATTCATCAAACTCATTTGGAAACTTCAAGCCCTCTACTATTCTACTTCCAGTTGTCAGAATGTCATAGAGCAGCAAACCAAATGAATAGACATCAGCCTGTTGGTTATAAATGACATTTCCTCTGGCAACTTCAGGAGCTCGGAACCCTGAGAAAAGCAGATACAACAGTGAGCATGCCCCACACCAGGAGCCAGGAACCCAAAGAAGCAGATCCTAAGGCCAAAGACAGCCATGGCCTTGGGTTCTGAGAGGCTTTCTGATCTCTGCAAGAACACCTCTGACGAAATCAGTTAATAGCCTTGTCCCAGGACACATACCCCAAGGTCAATCCTGCAGGATACTAAGCTCCTTAGACCTTCAGTATAAAGTCTTATAATCCTATTATAAGATTTTCAATCTTCAATACAATTACTTTGAAGGATAAAAAAGGATAAACATTCGATAATAAATTATTGAATAGGGAGTTATAATTAAAGAAATGAAGCCTCGGGGGAGAAAACCTGCATCAGTTTTCTTGCTTCTAATATTAACCATTTTCAGAGCAGTGATTTTGAACAAGAAAGGTGAGGGGAGAGGAGACAGTTAGACTTCATGCCAAATTAACCTGAACCAAAGTCCAACACCCTTACGATTTCCACTCCATTCTACCCAATGAAGAAATAAAAATAAAAGTAAAATTGCTCTCTTGGAGGCTCCTGCCTGCAGTTTCCTTAAAGAGGAATAATTCATTCCACAGGAGATAAAGCACTTTTAATTCTTTAAGAACAAAATGAATAATTTCTACATTCTAAAGAATTCAACATTATCATCAATTTAAAATATCAACAATCTAAAGAAATCCAACCACAACAGAAAAATGATTAGTCAGTGTATACTATGCAGTATTTTAAAAATCATTTTACTTGACATACTATAAACAAATGAAAAGAAACAAAGTCATCTAAAATGTGAAACCAATTCAATGAATTAATTTTCTTAACTGTGAGTTTGGAATTTTGCTTAACTCAACAAGCATCTTTGTTCTTTGGAAATTCATGCCATATGCTAAGCAATAACACCACTCACTGTCAAAGACTTAGAGATTCATATTCATGTACAAAGACAGTGAAAGAGAGGAAAAGAAATAGCTTAAAACCAGTGAAGACAAGTAAAGTTTAACATCTACAAAATCAGTAAATAATTTAAAATATGTGTGGGGTAGACAGATGCACATAAATCTACTCTTTAAATTCTACAGGCTTAAACATTTCAAAAGAAAAAGCAGATGAGAATCTATATATGCATGCAGTCATTAAAGACTAAAAAGAAACACATTCAAATGTAATAATGATTATTTCTATATGGTAATATTATATATTTTCTTTCCTCTTTGGATTTCTAAATTTTTTACAATGAACATTCTTCAATATTCATTTGATATGCACAAGAATCATTTGTGGTAGTCAGAATAGACTTTCCACTGTTTAAATGACAGTCCTTTTAAAAATGTCATGTTGTTTTTTCAGGACTACCAATATAATTAATGGTGAAGTCAAGGGTACTCAAAAATAATGAGCTACTCACACAAATGTTCATTAACAGTCTTTATGCTTATCTTCTTAGAACTTAAAAAGGATTTTCAAAGGTGATTTAAATCTTTTCCAATTATTTATTATTCATTCAACACATTAATTAGGTATCTCTTACATCAAGGACTTTGAAAATATTCATTTTTCAGCCTATTTCTTTCCTTGATAATTCACTGCTAGAATTTAGAATCACAGAATCTGAGCAGGAAGAGACTGGAAGGATCACGGAGTCTAGTTGCTAAATTCAATGCACATGTCCTTTGCAACAGATTTTATTCCTCCCGGCTCTAACTCACAGAGAAGAGCTCCTCAAAAGGCTGGAATTTTTTTCACAATTACTCAGAAAACTCTGACATATTTGAGTATAGAAAGAATATGTACTTTAATATGGAAATGTTTTTAACCTTTATACCTTCCTCTTTCAAAGCACAAGTCTTCACTACCATAATTCCCAGTATAGGAGCATCGTATTATCTATACATTCAGGAAGCACCTAAATTATAAGACTCTGTCAAATGCTTCTATAAGTTCACCCAAGGAGTGTCTGATGCCTTTGATTACATTATCAATTTACTGATGAATGTCTCCAAGTGATTAAATGGTAGAATTTACCAATTACTTATCAGTCTGGTACTTACCAATTTGGTATCTACCAGTTTGGTACTTGGTTTAATAAAGTCTTACCAAATGCATGACTAATAAATACATAAAGTATAATTGTCCCTTACTGAACTATTGTAACAACCTCAAGGTTAAAATAATTGAGAAAATATTACTCAATTTCTAAAGACTTTTTAGCAATAATTTTTCAGATAAATCTGCATTTTGATAAATGTAATAAACTAATAAAGAAAAGATCATGGATCAAGAATATGAGAAATGTATGAATTAAATGTTTTTCAAAAGGTCTCTGAAGCATGTATTTTATTTCTTTTCAATGTCGAAAAAGTTTGACTAGAGTGGTGCATAACTTCTATCAGCTCCAAGTGTATGACCAAGAATAACATGCATTCACCTAATGGCTGTCATTTGGATGTTGACAGACTTGAAGCCACCAGTTGCATTCACCTCAGTCAACAAATACTGCCCCTGGATACAGAATTGCCTGTCATTCTCCATAGGAAATCCACATGGAGTTAAAGCTGAAACTCTCCACACGGTTTAAAGTTGAACTCATGTTCCCATATTTACCCATTGTGTACATGGAATCACACCACAACGTGCTCCTTGTCAAAGAATTGTTCCTGCCTTTGGGTCTCGTGATGTCATTGCACTGGGCCTGGGGTTCTGCTCTTAGGCTGCTTGGGTTTGGACTTTGTACTGCCCCCCAGGAATCGTTAACATTGTCCAATTTTAGTTTTCTCACTTCTGGTTGAAGAATGGTAAGAGGAACTACATCCAAGCATCATAAAGTGCAAACGAGATAATCAATCCATTGAAAGCTAACTAAGCACAAGTCAGGAGCACTGTTCATGAGCCAGAAAGGTCTGTGCCTACTCATGTCTTCTCTGAGACATGATAAATCACTCACACTAACAGGCACAATCAGGGTGCAGTAAAGATTAATATAAAGCAAAACAAAACAAAATTGAACAAGTATACTGTCTTTGGTTTCTCAAGAAGTCTTGATGTTAAGAGCTACAACCTTAAGAGGAAGATCTATTAAAAGGAAAAGATACAGGGCCAGGGATTTAGCTCAGTGGTTTTGGTGTCTGCATTGCAAGCACAAAGTCCCAGGTTTGAGCCCCAGTAACCACATACAACAATGCCAGGCGTGGTTGCTCATGCCTGTAATCCCAGCATTCAGGAGGCAGAGGCAGGAGGATTGTTGTGAGTTCAACGCTTGCTTGGGCTACATAGTGAGTTCAGGGCCAGCATGAACTACAAAGCAAGACCCTGTCTCAAAAACAAAAACAAAAAACACCCCAAAGATACAGAGAAGAGACATTATATGAGAGAACTCCAGTATTCTTTCTCTGAATTGCTTTGGAGAGGGCTTAGGGGCTGGTAGTAATGGAGACAAGTATTACTGGTGAAGTTTAGTAATATAAGAAGAAAAAGCATACAATGTATTAAGTAACCTAGGAGAAAAGTGGGGAGAAAAACACAGTTCAGGCCCTGGGTATTTATGTCAAGATCTTTCTCCATGTTTGTGTTGCCAAAATCAGTATTGGACGTCATAAGTGATCTAGAGCAAGTATCTGGCCTCCTATGAAGAAAAAAATAGCTAAAGACTCTTACACAAGTTTCACCCAAAATAAGGAAGTCAGACACCAAAATAAAAGGCTGTACATGGGAACCTAGTTCACACGTGACCTGGGTGCTAGATGGTCTGGACCACTGAGGTGAGCGACAAAGCTCAAATCCAGAAACATCTCAACAGTCCCTCAAAAATCCCACTGTGCTAATGAGCAGACAAGTAAGGAAGTACAAGAACCATCTGGCCCACCTTCACCTGCCGTGAAGACAGTGAGGGATCTACCAAAACACCATCCTAGTGCCATGGCCACTTTTCCTGGGTGCAAGTAAAAGAGCCTCTAGAACTCCATCCACAATGCTCATTTTCCTAAACTTGTACTTGACAATATTTGCTACTCTATTTATTACTAATGGTTGGTTCTATTTTCTGTTTAGCTCTTTAATAAACATGAATGAATATTTAAGTCACCTTGAGTACGTGTTAAGAGTTGTATGTGGTCTAGGATGGAGACTATAGGGTGTAAATACCTCTTTGGGGGCCTGGGATTTAGTTCAGTGGTTCTGGTGCCTGCCTTGCAAGCACAAGGTCCCAGATTTGATCCCTGGTAACCACATACAACAATGCTGGATGTGGAGACTCATGCCCACCAGCAATCAGTACCACACACCACAGTGCCAGGCGTGGTAGCTCACCGCCTGTAATCCCAGCACTTAGAAGGCAGAGACAGGAGGATTTCTGGGAGTTCAAGGCTTGCCTGGGAGACATAGTGAGCTCAGGGCCAGCCTCAACTACAAAGTGAGATTCTGTCTCAAAAAGAAAAAAAAGAAAACCTCAACTCTCTGGAATATGTTTTCATTTAGATTGAGTTATCACAGTGGCCACTCACGGATGATAGATTATTACTGAATCTAAATGTTTACAAATAAGAAAATAACAGCAACTTTTCAGACCTGGCACAGAGATGAGAGATCGTGTCTCTAAAGCACCTGGCACACAGCAAGTCCTCAAGAAATAATAGTTATTTTTAACATCGTTTAAAAACCTAGAGACACTCTCAGCTAAATCATATACTATGGTGGGTTATGAGAATGTTTTCAAAATATAACTATGCAAAATAAAAGGAAGAATACATTTGGAAAAAAAATAAAATCAGGTATTAGAATCTGGGGAACCTCAGGCCATTTGCTTATTTATGCACATAGACTGGGGAACAGTGGAACAAACTAGAACTTTTCTGGCAAGTGAGATGTCTGAATCATTTACCTACAGGCAGGAGCTGCAATCACCAAGCTGACATCAAACACCTAGGGCCCCTTGAGCAGATAACTCACAGCGAAATTAGCTGACAAACATAAAGCTGGACTAAAGGCTGTTCTTTCCAAAACAGATGGCAACCCAGCAAGTTTTTATTCCCTGATCAAACTGCAACCCGAAAGATAAAGAAGTCTACACCAATTGCTGCCTTGTGATGGTTTCTTATGGATCAGAACTTGAAATTCTGATGAACCTGTGAGTAGAAGTAGCGGGAGCTAAGGAAAGGGGAGTGGTGGGGATTCCCAGAAGGCAGACAGTGAGGCGGGGAAGCATATGCTGGAGGCAGGGCCACAAAAACACAAAATGAGATGATGACACCAGAAATGCATTTTAAAAGGGTACAGTCAGTCATACTAGTATCGACAGGATTATTAGAACAAGCAAGAGGAAAAAAATAAATAAATAAAAAGGATGGTATTGGGCATGACCCTAGAAAGCAACATTAAAAGACAAGAAAATGGTGTTCGACTATAGATACAGTGATCTTCAGTGTGGGTATGTTTCACTTTACATGACATCTTCCTGTGCAGGGCTGCATGGAGAAACTCACCATCTTTAAACATAAAAGTACTAGCACTGTACAAATTACAAAGAAAGAAAAGTGAAATCTCCTATTGACCTAAAAAAGAAGAAATTGTGCTTCTAACAAGAATAGTGCAACCAGGACAAACCCAGCTCAACACTCACTCAGAGCCAGAGGTGTAGAGTAACATACTTTCAATTTTAGGGAAGTTAATAATGACGTGCATCACCTACAGCACATCAGCCCTCAGTCAGACCAGGACTGGTCCCACATCCTTACACGTTTACACTTCTGTAGTGAAATGTCACACACTCACAGTGAGTATCAGAAATAAGATCACAGTCGGTTATCAAGTTTAGTTATTAAAAATATCTGAGTCTTCTGAGTTCTTTGAGTTCAGAGTTAAGAAAAAGAATCTGTCTAAATTTGGTGGGCTTCACTTTTAGTTGAGAGCCCACAGGATTTATATTACAAGTTTACAGTTAATGCATGCAGAGCAGGGGTGGCGAATCTTTTAGAGCTTTTAATAGTACAAACAGCCTGCTGGTGACACCGCGCCATAGGTTCACCACGACTATTCTAGAGTACTTGAAAATGATTAAAATCTAAACTTGCAAAATATAAAGACATCAAATATTCTCTCCTTTTTACTCATTTTTGCCCTGAGACATTACATGAAGGTTTTGGTCCTACAAAACACAATGATAATAATGTCAGCGTAATGATCAGCTTTATTCAGACCATACACACCTGTCCACACTGTGAAAGGCCACGGTGCCCTTTTAACTGTCCCGAGCCCACAGCTGGAGCACTGGCTGTCGACTCTGAAGAGAGAAGGTCGAGCCAGCCTCCTGTCCTACCTGGTGTGCCCTCCGACGTCTTTATGCCCATCCTGCAGCAGTACTGAGCGATCCCATAGTCAGCAATCTTGGCGGTGATGGCAGCGTTGGGGTACAGGGTGAAAAGCAGCACGTTATGGGGCTTCAGATCTCGGTAGATAATCATAGCCGAATGCAGGTATCTGTCAGAGAACACACAGGACTCTTATTAAAATACAATCACAATGTAAAAATTTCCTTCACTTCATTATGTCTATTATGCAAGATATTCTGCTCTCTCACTGTGAAGGTTTAGAGATATTATAGATCAAAACATATAAAAATCAATACATATAAATCTAACATTACAAAGCAAGATTATGCTTTCGAAAAAAAACAATCAAGCTTTGTGAGTGATTTTAATTTTAAGATACAACCATCCCAGCAAAGTAATAGTTTTGGAGGATTTCCTTTCATACAACTTTCTTTTTTTTTTAATTTTAATTTTTTTTTTGAGACAGGATCTTGCTTTGTGGTTCAGGCTGGCCCTGAGGTCAGCCTAAAACTCACATCCTCCTGAGTGCTGGGATTACAGGCATGAGCCACCATGCCTGTCACTGTGATATGTGGTACTGATTGCTGCTGGGGTGAGTCTCCACATCCAGTATTGTATGTGGTTAACTGGGATCAAATATAGGTCCTTGCGCCTGCAAGACAGGCGCCGGAACCACTGAGCTAAATCCCCAGCCCTCATACATCTTAACAATTACAGAACAGAAATTCTGAATTCTCTTCATGTAAAATGAGAATTTTAACTTTTTTCAAAAGGAATGTTTAGTAGTAGCAATAAGATTTTATTATAATTCATTTATTTAATACTTTTTATTTTCTTAAAACTGTACAGAATTTTATTTTGGCTTTTAAAATTCTATCATCTGTCTTTGTTATTTTTTCCAGCCTAAAATGTTTCCAGATATTTCAGAGACTATCCTGTTTCAAAAATAACAAATAAAAATGTAAGATTTCTCATTTTATCCTGAAGATATAATTTATTTTAAATTCAATTCTGTTTTTTTTAATTGAATTCTTTATTGGTACATTTTATACACACATCATGATTACACTCAACATTGGGAATTTGTATCAATCAGTATTTGACAGGAGTTAAATTCTCATTTTTTCTACTCCTCTACTTACCCTACATTCCCCCCATCCCAAACATATGCTTTCTTTTCTTCTTTAGACAGGGTCTCGCTTTGTCGTTCAGGCTGGCCTGAACTCACTAGGTAGCTCAGATGAGCCTCAAACTCAGCAATCCTCCTGTCTCTGCCTCCCAAGTGCCGGAATTATGCGCGGCACTGTGCTGTGTGGTACTGATCGCTGGTTGAGTCACCCTGCCCAGCATTGTGGTATGTGGTTAGCAGGGATGGAACTCGGGACCTTGCATTTGCCAGGCAGACATCAAAACCACTGAGCTAAATCCCTGGCCACCCTGCTTTTAAAAAAAATCATTCTTTTTTAAATTAAAGTGAACACAGAACACTGGGATTGCGGGAATGAATAAAACTTTAATATAGGGAATGTGCTGATGGGACTACTAAAGTTCTTCCTTTTTGAAACAGATCCATTCAACTGTAAGCAACTAATGCTGGACTTTTCAGACAAAGAATTAAAAACCAGTAATGTAAAGCACCATGAAGTTTAAATCTCTTCCATTCCAGAAGCATCTAGAGCTTACAGTTACTCCAAAACTAATTTCACTACTGTCACCTTTCCTTGGACAGCTACAACATTCAACTTCATCTCCTCTGTTCCTCCAATCTCACAGGTGTCTTATGACCTACCTTGAAGGAACAGTTTTTCACAGGAATTAATGGAGGTAAATTTCAATTCTTGTTTGTGGTCTGTGGCTTGAATTCAGATTATATTAATTTACTCCATTACTCATTTCCAATTGTTGTTGCAGGGATTAGGAGCGGAGAGTGTGGGGCTCAGAACTCTGCACTGAATGACGGTCTAGATAGTCTGTGTTGTGTAATTGCATCAACTAGTGAAGCAGATTCTCCCTCTTCCAGGATGTAGTGAGGACATTTGACAGTGGGCCTATTCATTCCAGTACACGTACTTTGGGCTGATAAATAAGACAAATGTACTAATGAAGTTGACCTTAACAAAAAATAATGAGCCCCAAAGGAAAATTTACTAAGGGCTTATTGAAAGTCCATTAGCTATTCTTCCCTTGCTGAAGAGAAAAGCTGGGAGATTAAGAACGAGAATGTTAAAGCCAAGTCATACATCATTAAATAGTATCTGAATCCTTCATAATGTAGCCTCTTTCGGTCTATTTATAGAACACAGACTCTTTCAGATTGCTCCCTAAATGCTAAAAAAATGGTTAAGTTTAATTTGAAATAATCAGTGGCAGAGAAATTTTCTAGGTAAGAATCTTCAATTATACAAGTACAAATTAATAGCTTTTAATAGTGAAATAGCTTTTGAAATAGTAATAAGTACAGATCTTGCCTTCCAGGCAATAATTCAGCTACAGATGATATGCTGTGTGACAATGAGTACTGTGAAATATTTCATTAAAATTAACTATATTAAGTTAAGCAGTCATTCTTTAATTAGGATTATCATCAGAATGCCTAAGAAATCCCTGCCTCTGTAATTTAAAGTCCCACCTTATCTCATCCCAGATGAAAGAACTCAAAACACAGAATGCATTCATTCCTTTAGCAAATATGGAGGAGGCGTCTCCAGGAGCCAGCTGGTAGGAGACACAAGGCCACTTTGCATCTCCGCTCTGACGACAGCCACAGTCCTAGACAGACAGGTGTCCAACTGAAGCTGCAGAAACGCACGAGCGCTAACGCTGGCGTAGCACAGAGGAAGAGGAGCCAGAGGCCAAGGGAGCAAGCGGACGCTCTGTCTGGACAGAGTTTTCCACCTCCAGCACGAGATCCTCTCTACCTTTCCTTTTCAGTACCTACGATGTCCTACATGGAACAAGGGCCGGAAACGTGAGAGAAGCCCCTCTTATAGATGATGAGCTTCCTAGGAAATGGTTATGTGAGCAAAGTCACAGAAGACATGACGAGGTCCCCAGGCAGACAGCAATGCAAAAACAGAGAATGGCCAATGTCAGGACAGAGACGTGAAATTCACCCCTCTGGCTTGGGTGGGGTGCAGAGTGTGGGCGTGAGGAGGCCGAGGTACTGTGCTGCAGAGTTTGAATGGATTTGGGGTGAACTTCAGACATACTTGGGTTTTTGTTATTAATGAAATATTCTGATAACTCCTTGGAAATAGTGAACCAAGGCAGCATTAAGGCCAAAATAAATTTTAAAAAACCGACTGTTAAAATCAGATGAAATCATTTGAAGGACCCAAAGACAAATGGTCGCTTACTCTGAGGAGGACAGTGGTCTGGATGTGACTACAGGAGACCTGGCATGGTAAGTGGGGGACACAAGAGAAACTACAGATTCACAGCGGAAGAATATAGTGAGGAATGAGAAGCTGAAGATGTAAATGAGTTCTAGAATGTAGGATAGATACTGTGAAATAGAAAAAACTCAAAGGGAAAGGGGGTAGGGGTTGGGTAAGTAAGGAAAGAAAACATTTGATAGTTTAAAAAAAGGAGCACAGCTTGTGTATAGAAGGGGCGGGGCTTTGTAGGGTGGGCAGAGGAACGGGAGGGAAAAAATGAGAATTAAGTTGTATCATATACTGGTACAAATTCACAATGTTGAATGTGATCATGATACACATGTAAAATGTATCATAAAGCACAGGATCTCAGTGGAGGGGAGGCATCATGTTGAACGAAGTCCTTGTGTGCCGTTCAAGCAGCTCCTCCCTCAAAACACTCCATCTTATTGTTACTCTGTAAAAATATATTTGGACTAGCAAATTTTAATGCTGAGTTTTAAAAACATATTTAGAGCTGGTAAGAAAAAACAAAAAAACAAAAAACAACTGAATGCTACTGAAACCTACCAGCCTCTTGGGGAATAGCGTCTAAAAAGCTCTCTTGGTATTATGCTAAGAATAAATGAGGCCAAATCCTGAAAAATTATGCTGAGAGCTTATTTATTTCATCAGAAACTGCTGGGCTTGTCACTTAAAATGATTCAGAGAACTAAAATGAATTATCTTAGCGATAAGGTCTTTCAAACAAATTTGAATTAAAAAAAACCAAGTCTTCATTTCATAAATGAGTGTTTGAGGGATTATGTGGAAGAATTAGGAAACAGCTGGTACCTGCTGTGCGTTCAATTACAGAAAGTGGCTGAAGCTCTGCTGGACATCAGGGTCCCCCTGGTGTCTGAAGGTAGATATGTCGCCCCAAATCCCAATTCGCATTCTGCTGCATTTAAAAAACCTGCACGGTTTTAGTCGTTTCTGGATCCTTTCAGGAAGAGAAATCTACTCACACAGAGTAGATTTCTACTCACGTGGAGTAGATGTTCTATGCAAACTATTCATACATAGATATATTCTTCTAACTTGGTTTTGTGAGGCACTAATTTACTTCCCTGTGGTCAACTCCCTGTACATTTGCAGGTGCTGCTAGGGAGGCAGGTTCAACACCTTCCCAAAGAGAGTGAAGTGAGGCACCCTGCAGCCACTGTGCGGACACTGTGCCGGGCACGCTCTTCCTCCTGTTCTCTTTCCCAGCGCTCCCCCGATACACACATTGTCTGAGATTGTGCAGCTCTGGGGGCTGGAGACAGAGTGGTGAGCAAGACCAGAGTCCCTGCTACCACTGCACGGAGACTCTCAGGGCAAGGACAGACAGACTGAAAAAAGAAAACATAAAGAGCAATCACAGCAACCGGAGGTACTGAGGCCAGACGGACGGAGTCACTGGGGACATTCTGTCACTGGCCTCGCTACATCAAAAGGAGTAACTGAGCGAAGCAAACGAGGAAGGGCAGTGACCTGGAAGGGAGCCTGAGGAGGTTAGTAACAGGGAAAGACTTGGGCTAGTTTCCCCAGTAGAAAAGTCACTCTAGCTGTGCTCTCAAAAATAACCTATTTCTTGAGCAAACATGAGGACAGAAGGACAAGTTGGGCAATGAGAGGCAATAGGAGCTTTGGCTCAGCAGGGGAGTAGGATAATTTGTAAGAAGAGGCTGCAAATGTTCTATTTCAGTGCGAGGGCAGAGAAGATTTGCAGAGATATTTGGTGTGAGATGGGAGAGAAATGAATGGAGATCCCGGGTGTGCAGGCTCACATCTGTCATCCCAGCACTTGGGAGGCAGAGGCAGGAGGGTTGCTGTGATTTCGAGGCTCATGTAGGCTACACAGGGAGCTGAGGGCCAGCCTGAACTACAAAGCAAGACCATGTCTCAAAAGAAAGAAAGAAAGAAAAAAATTAATGAAGGTAAAACCACCAGAAAAGCAGAGATGGAAAGGTCTCCAATTACAGTGGTGCCTCGGTTCTCGACTTTAATTCTTTCCAGTATTTTGGTTGCAAACCGACTTGGACAAGAATGGAATCAAATTTCCATCTAAAATCAATATTGAATCTAACCACTAAATCTGACATTTATTTATTGATATTTGATGTTGATATCATTTTATAATATTTAATATTGATTTTGATATGTGTTGATAATTTGATATTTATTTCATTCTCATCTAATCTTAGAATTAGTCAGTTGATACTTCATTGCTTGCTAGTCTGACCAACATATTTTTAGGGTCAGTAGTGAAGCCAGACTATGAGATTTAAAGCAGGATTCCTGATTGTACTTCTACGAGCTCCAACTATGAGGTCCTTTGTACTTTTCCTATTCTTTTATAAAATTACAAAATTGGACCCAGGAAACAATATTGTCATTAAAACTCGCTCAGAAAATACTCGTGGGACACAGAGATCTTGCCCTGCTCTGAGCTGGCAGTGGGCTGTGAGTCACACGTCCATGCACTGAACAGAGAATAACATGACCGAGTCACCTCAAGCCGTCAGCCACGTGCAGCGCGATCCTGTGCTGGAGCGTCCTGGTGAGGCTAGCTTTGTCCTGCTGCAGCAGACGGTCCAGGGAGCCTTTGGAGGCCAGCTCCATCACCAGCATCCGGGGACGGATCCCAGCCGCCAGCAGGGATATTAAGCTGGGGTGGTGAAGGTGGCAAAGCACCACCAGCTCCTGCAAAAAGCGAAATGATGTGGGCATGGTACAGCACTGGCTCTCACCGGAGCATCTGCCCCCTTCCCCAGTGAGCACGGCTTTCTCTGGGATGCCTAGAATGCACCAAACTTCCGGTTTCTGTTTTGTGTTTTTAAAAAGTCATTCGCCATTTTCAATAATCAATACCTATTTCTGAAACTGTTCTTGCAATGAAGGTTTTAAGTTTTACTTTTCCTTTTACTCCAGTGTTAGGAGCTCATCTGACCCCAGGAACAGTACACAGATGTACATATGAACAGGTCATGTCAAGCCTATCTACCAGGCTATAGGCAGCCACAGAAGCTGGCTCAGCTCAGGACCCTAGAGGCACCGGGGATAAAGCCTGTCCTCCATGGTTTACGACCTACGGAAATTTCTGCAAGCACGTGCCTAAGTCCATGGTGGTGCATGGTGTCCTTCCACCTTGACACTCTCAGTGACTGCACTATTCTCAGGTTAGGATCCCAGATACTTCCACAGCCTGATAAACTTTCCTGACCTGACCCCAGCCCCATCTTATTCTTCCTTTGCCTTCTTTACCACCCTGTGCACACTCGCCTTTGATAAACTCCCTGCTATGCTCAGCAACTCCCAGCCCCAGGATCTTTGCTTCCACTGACTCTTCTGGGTAGAAATCCCTTCGGCTTCACAAGCCTGGGCTCCTCACCATTCAGATCTGAACTTCCCCCAGAGCCCTGCTGTGGTCCACCTCCTAAGGAGTCCCACGGCTGCGACATGAACTCGGGACACCACTGAGGCTGGAACAAAGTCTGCACCGCTACGATCCTGCTCTAGACCCCTCGGCCGAGGCTGTGTAGTTCCCTTTCTGACAACACGGTGCTTGGATTCCATATTCACTGTACTCGATATATTTCCCACGATAGTGAAACTGAAATTTAGTGAAATTTGTCACTTTCTAGAAATTTATCCTTCTAGGCCACATGACATGAAACTACAATTGTCTTTTATGGCAGTATTTTTGAATTCTATATGTACTTTATTCTATGTATTCTACTTTCTCCAGAAACTGTAATTTAGTTGACATATATAACTTTCTGGGAGATGGAGCCGACCTGTGTTCTGAACTGTGATCGGTGTAGACATGCTTTACAGGTGCAGAGTATGAAGGCCAACAACGTTCATCAGGAAATGGAAGTGTAGAGCCTCTGCTAGCAAGAGATAGAAGGCTGAATCCCTGAGCGGAGATTCCCAAGAACAAAGACGCGGGCTGATGTCCCATTTAAGACGTGGGCTGATGGCGCACTTGCTCGGCAGATAAAAACCCTTTCCCTGCCATGTCTGGTGAGGAGGGATGGTTAAACCTGATGAGAACAAGTCAAGTTCACTTCCTTGGGCAATCAGATGCTTCATCGAACATTCTAGAGTGGGAAAGCCTCTTGCTGACTCTGGGAGGAAAGGCCCAAGACGGTGCCACAGATCTTTACCAATTCACAGCCTCAGGTACGAAGAGCTTCCGATGTGCAGGACTGAACACCGAAGTGGTATTCTTTTTCTTTTCCTTCAAGGAGCACATTATGCACATTCTACTTTTTCTATTTCTTCTACCATTTTCCTGGTTTGTCTCTTGGCCTAGAGAGCAATCAGCTCTGTTCGCATTTCTAGTATTTTGGTCTCCATCACGGTTACTCAAATACATTTCATAAAATTGAAACCTAATTTGAAGATTGATAAGGCTAGAAAATCAATTTATATAACAAATTACTTATGGATTAAAAGAGGTCGTGCCAGATTTGGTTCACAAACTTGCTTCATCCTACAAAATGTTTCACTTTATCTCTAGAACTACAGTGTGACTTTTTTTAGTAATAGCTAAAATTAGCTCAGGATATTACTATAGGCATGACATTTTTCATTCCTCAAAAAAATGAAAATATGATAGCTGTGTACATTTTGAAGTTTGCAAAATTTACTTAGATTTAGTCAGAAAGAATTAAAAAAAAAAAAATAAACCAAAGAGAAAAGTGAGGATGAATCGAGTTCAAGGTACGGTTGAGTTCTGATAAAAGGTGGCAGAATGAACACTGAGTTTTACTTCCCCTCTCACCCTATTTCTCTCCCTCACCCTATTTCTGTCAGCAGAGACTCAGAAAAAAAAAGAACTACATCCCAGCAGTGCCCAAGACAAGGAGTTCCGCAGTCAGCACGGTGGACTGGGCCCTTCTTTCCTCCTGAGAACATCCTCATTTTGCTGAGGCAAAGACCTTCACTCATCGGACCCATGGGCCTCTTCCAGAGCTGATCCTAGAGCCTCAGGAAAAGCTGGGAATGGTTTAAGTAGCCTATCCTCACTGCGAGGCGACTAAGCCAATCAACTATCACTATCACAACTCTGAGCCAATCAGCAGAAAGCACTATCCTTAACTACACTGGCTCAGTCTGTTGAGGCCAAGAGAAGTTTGTTTTCACAAAAAGAGCTATGTCAGACTTCTGGGTCCTTTGAAATCGAGGAATTTTCTTATCTTTTGTGCTTGTGATTCGTAATTATGAAGCCTGGAACACGCATTACTATGATGAGCACAGCCATCCCAACAAAAATAAAACCAAACACAGGTCTTACTGGGATTACAAAGCAACTGGCCAGAACCAGGGGATTAAATCCACCTCACAGTGAGCCACCCTGTGATTTTTATTTTTTAAATGGAAAGTGAAAGTAACTTACAGGATGAAATTCATTGAGAAACGTTTTCAAGCTCCAAAAGGATGCAAGAGAGACCATGAAACATCTAGAATTCTCCAACAGATTATAGAAAAAAATGAGGCAGTGCTGAGCAGGCTGCAGGTGGGGAGCACCTCCCGAGGCAGTCATTAGAGCTATCAAGTTCCTGCTCCTGTAACCTGATTAAAAAGCAGATAGAAATAGCACTCCCCTGCTAAGAGCTCAGTCTATCTTCCTTTCCAGAAAGATGCAAAGAGTACCTTTCTAGTTACCTTTAATAATCAGTCCAATCCTCCAATAACCAACATGGATCACTCATAAATCTCTGGAGTCATCGGAAATATCCTAAGTGTAAAACCAACAGCATAAAAGAGAGACCAGCCTGAACCTAGAAAACAAACAACCTCAGAGAAACCTCAGTTATGCATGTAATTGAAGCAATTAAATTCCAAATGACATTAAGAGAAATCCTTGATGCTTTCTCATCTAAAAATACGGCAACCTGGGGGAAGGGAGCATTGCTAGAAGTTAAAAAGATGATTATCAAAACACAACTCAGTAAGAAGCTACATAATATATGAGGCAATTCTGGTAAGCAAAGTAAAAAACTGTATCAGATAGTCTCAAAACTCACTGAAATTTCAGATAAAGCTTTGAAAGGAAATTGAAGAGAACCAGGGATCTCATATTTACTGAATACTCTGAAAGAAAGATCAGAAATGATGTCCGGTGTGGTTTAGTCCAATGCTATCCTCGATTACACAGTGAGACCCTGTCTCAAAAAACCAAAATCAAAAAAGTGACTCATGAGCATATTTGTGAAATATCAGGATATCAAGGATCTAAAAGCTCAAATTTGCTGTTTTTAAGTGAAAGATAACCTATATGAAAAGTATTTGATTGACATATGCCACTCATCACCAAGAGCAGGTACTAAAATAATCAATGGAATTTTCTTCAAATTTGAACAAAAATTATTTTAAGCCTAGAGCATATCTATCAAGCATAAGAGCAAAAATTCAGATAGCTTTAACAAGTAAGAACGAAAAACATAACCTCAAATTACCTCAAAAGCACTCTTTCTGATACAAATTACTTAAGGTGGTCTCTTACAAAATGTAAAGACAATTCAGCTAAAAGAGTCCAAACAGTATCTAGGAGGACAAGGAAAACAAATCTATGAAACTCTATAAATAGCTTAGAAATCCACCTCTCCTGCAGAGAGTATGACATGATGAGTGAAATAAGGAAGAAAACTGACTTTGTTATACAAGTTAAATGATTAAAGACTTCGGACACTAATAAAGCCACAATGGAGGGGTGTATCTTTCCTCTACCATATTAAGTAAAAAGATTATCAGAAAGCCCAAATAAATTAAAAAAGGCACATATAAAATCAGGATATAAATATGATTCAAATTAAAATAAGATCTTATTCATCCCAATTGATGATAAACACATACTAGTAAATAATCCACTTGATTTTGACATTGACAATACTGTTAATATAGTAGAAAAAAAAGACTACTAAGAGGTTACTTTTCCTTAGTAAAAAGTAGAAATACTTTGGTTCTTTGTAAATAAGTTAAATCAAATAAAAAAATATTTATTGGTCTTGTTTCAGAATCAAAGTATAGGAAAAGGTAAATAAACAATTTAAATTACAAAATAGAATACAAATATCATAAACTTTATCTATATAAAAATAAACTTTAGAATTCTGGAAAGGGATGGAAAGAGGTCAAAAGAGTACAATGATAATTTTCTTCAGCTTAAGACATAGTGAGCCGGTATATGCCATCAAGTGCTGGTGAACAAAAACTAAAAGTTATCAAATTATAATTGTTCCTATATTTAGGAAAATTAATATAACCAATTTTGAATATAAAACTTTAGGAATCACACATACAGTAGACCCACTGAGACAGAAATTGGAGAGTCAGTCCCTTTCACAATAGCACCCCAAAAATAAAATACCTAGGAATCAATCTAACAAAGGAGGTGAAAGACCTCTACTCTGAAAACTATAGCACTCTGAAAAAGGAGACAGAAGATGATATCAAAAAATGGAAAGACATACCTTGCTCCTGGGTAGGAAGAACCAATATTGTCAAAATGACTATACTCCCAAAACTACTCTACACATTCAACGCAATCCCAATTGAAATCCCAACAGCATATTTCACAGATCTAGAGAAGAAAATTCAAACTTTCATCTGGAACCACAAAAGACCTAGAATAGCCAAAGCAATTCTAAGCAACAGGGACATGGTGGGGGGTATTACAACTCCAAACCTGAAACTATACTATAAAGCCACTGTGATAAAAACTGTGTGGTACTGGCAAAGTAACAGACCCGAGGATCAATGGAGTAGACTAGAAGATCCAGAAACTACGCCAGATACACTGAGCCACCTCATCTTTGACAAAGGAACCAAAATCCTCAATGGAGGAAAGATAGCCTCTTTAACAAATGGTGCTGGAAAAACTGGGCTTTAACTTGCCAAAGGCTAAAACTAGATCTAACTCTTTCACCGTGTACCAAGCTAAAATCAAAGTGGATAAGAGACCTAAATATTAAAACAGACACTCTAAACCTACTGCAAAACAGGTTAGGTAAAACTCTTGAAGACAT
>PVIR01010057.1:0-51071 GCA_004026965.1 Petromus typicus
AAAAAAAAAAGATTCACCCTCTATTCCCCATCCCCATGTGCACAATGAGGTGAAACCCAGGGGCTCACACATGCTAGGCACGCACTTCACTGCTGAGCTCTATCCCTGACCCAGGATTTATTCTCTGAACTGGGCCAGAAGGTTGTCACTTCCCTTCCTAAGGAAATCAACACTGACCTCACTTTGGTATCACCTGGGCTTCTACAACCGTTGCCTGCAGCAGTTAGTTGGCCTTTGCCCTCCTGAGTTGGGTGTGGGAGTAGAGGTCTCAAAATAAGTGTTTACATAATAGTCCGCAGTTCCCTATGGTGAGGCTGCTCTCCATACTTCATCACAAATCCTTCCATAGACCTTTTTTTTGAGTGCAGCTTTTGTTCCTTCATACTGATTTTTTTTTTTTTTTTTAGTATTTTTGAGACAGGGTCTTGCTTTGTAGTTCAGACTGTCCCTGAACTCACTATGTAGCCTAGGTTATCCTCAAACTCACAGCAATCCTCCTGCCTCTGCCTCCTGAGCCACCAGGTCTGGTATTGTGGTATATGGTTACCAGGGATCTAACTTGGGACCCTGCACTTGCAAGGCAGATGCTGGAACCACTGAACTCAATTCCTGACCCTAGAATATCCATCTTTAGAAACTTAGATATATGGGGTGGTGACACATACCTGTAATCTCAGGAGTCCAAAAGGAATGATGATGGCCATGAATTTAAGGCCAGGAGTATTTGGGAGTATTTCAGCCTGAACTACATAGTGAGATGTCTCAAAAAAAAAAGAAAACAGGACCAGGGAATCAGGGATTTAGCTGCCTTCTAAGCACAAGGTCATGAATTTAATCCTTGGTACAGAAAAAAAAAAAAAGACTAATTAAAAACAAAACAAAACAAATGTTGGGTGTGGTGGTTCATGTCTGTAATCCCAGCACTTGATAGACAGTAGGATTGCTTGTGTGTTTGGTGCCAGCCTGGGCTACATAGTGAGCTCAGGGCCACCCTTAACTACAAAGCGAGACCCTGTCTCAAAAATAAATAAATAAATACAAACTCAAAACAAAAAATACCAAGGAGTTTAGATGTGAACTTCTGGGAGTGTTCACTGCTTTTACCCATTTCTACAACGAACACTTTACTTATGTAGTATGTAGTCTACTAGGGTGGTCTTAAAGAAGCTGCCGCCAGGTATGGGGGTGTATGCCTATAATTCCAGTGCTTGAGAGGCTGAGGCAGGAAGATTGCTGGGTTCTGGGACTAAGCCTGGCTTACTTAGTGAGTGCAAGACCAACTTGGAATACATAGTGAAATCCAATCTTTTTTTAAAAAAATTTTAATTTTAGTACCAGGAATTGAACTGGGGTCCTTGTGCTTCCAAGGTAGGCGTTGTACTACTTGAGCTAAATCCCCAGCCTGAGACTAGACACTATTTAAAAATGAATAAATAGAATGTAAAAAGAAAACCACTGGAGAGGGGCTAACTACCTCGGTAAGGGAGGCATTCTTCAAACCAGGATGGCCAGTAAGAAAGGACAGACACTTCAGCATTTGGACAAGGAAGAAATTGGGGAGGTGTCTGCAGTGTCAGGGAGGATCCACTGCTTGTGACCTGAGATGGCAGAAGTAGGGGAGAGACAACACGTCCCAGATGAGTTTTGCTCTTTGACATGAAGTACTTCTACCTCTGGAGGGGTCAGGGCTCCAAAGTCCACATATAGAAGGCTTCAGGGTTGCAGCCGATGCTTCCCAAACACTCATGGGGTTGGCACTGGCCAAGAGACAGCCAGCTGCAGGACAGAAGAGGGAGCAACAAGAGGGAGGAGGCCTTGATGTCCCTAGAGGGCAACCAGGTCTCAGCAGTTAACTAACCTATTATCTGGACCCCACTGCTCTCTCTAACTCTTGCTTAACCTTTAACCAGGGACTGTTTTTTGAGACAGGGTCTCCCCAGGCAGGTGAGGCCATGACTGAATTCACTAAGTAGCCCAGGCTAGCCTCCAACTTGCAGGGATCCTATTGCCTCAGCCTCCAAAGTTTAGGGGTTAGAAGTGTGCAACACCACTTTAGGCTCTAGGCCAGCTTCCTAACTGCACTGTCCCTCCCTCTCCTCCACCTCGAGTCTACCCGGCTGCGTTTTCTTGGCCTGGCTGAGGTTTTTAGCCTGCACAAGGCTATCCCTACCAATTTAAGAGAACTGGAGAACTCCCACTTGAGGATTATACAATTCGGGGTATTTCAGCCTGGGGCTCAGGCTGTGGGCCTCTGGAAGGAAGATGTCTGCAGCTGGAGGATTAGGTCAGGCCGGGCAGATGGAAGGGTAAAGATGGAGCAAGGGCACAGCTATGCGGGCCGGGTCTGCCCGGAGTCCGTCGGTCGGCACGCAAGCGCTTCCGATCTCTTTTTCAACTCCTCTATCTTTGGAGCGCTGCTGCATTCCAGGCAGTTTCAGGCTTCAATGGGCCCAATCCCTGGGCACCACAATGTAGTCGACCCAGAGACTGGGTCGCAGTCTTCTCCATTTCCTCATCTGTGAGCTGGGGACAGGAATCTTCGTCCCTTTTCTCCGGGTAGACCCACAGAATCTGAGAAGAGGGAAGGGTGGGGTCTTTGGATGAACATGCCCGATGTGCACCTGAGCTGGTGGTGCGGGCAATCCCTCCCTCTGGATCCTTGCAACTTTTTGCCCGGTTGAACAGGAACAGAGGGAGGGGGGGATTTGCCCAGAAGGTGCATGTCCAAGCCCAGGCCAGGCACTCTACACAAAAGGGGGGGGTCCTCTTTCCTTTTTCTTGTAAAGTTGAGCGGGTAAAAAAAAAAAAAAGGTGAAGCAGGTCGCGCGGGAGAGCTGAGCCTGGACAGACCACACCAGGGTTCGGGGAGCTGGAGGCGCAGCGGCCGTGGCTCTAGCCTCCGTGTCTGCGGCGTCCAAGTGGCCAGAGCTGCGCTGAGAGGGAGGCGGCGGGAGGAGGGAGGGGAACCGAGGTGGAGGGGGAGGAGGGAGCGGCGAGTCCGGTCCGGGTTTTGCCGGCAGCCCCCGGGCAGCGTTCAGAGCTCCTGGCCGGGCGGGCGCGCGGCGGCGGCGGCGGCGGCAGAGGCGGCGTAGCCTGAGCGGGGATGTAGAGGCGGCGGCAGCAGAGGTGGCAGTGGCGGCGAAAGCAGGCGTCCGGGCTGAGGAGGAAGAGTGGCAGAGCCTCCCCCGGCACACACACAGCCGGGCCCCGCGTCCCAGCCCGCCCAGCCCGCGCCCAGCCATGCGCGCCGCCTGCTGAGTCCGGGCGCCGCACGCAGAGTCCTCCGCCCGCCGCGCAGCGCTGCGCTCCGCTCGGGGTGATTAGTTGCTTTTTGTTGTTTTTTAATTTGGGCCGCGGGGAGGGGGAGGAGGGGCAGGTGCTGCAGGCTCCCCCCCCTCCCCGCCTTGGGCCGGCGGCGACTCCGGCTCGGACCCGGCACGGCGCGCGGCTGGAGCGGAGCGCACGGCGGCGGCGGTGCCCAGAGCGGAGCGCAGCTCCCCGCCCCGCCCCTCCCCCCGGCCTCGCGGCGACGGCGGCGGTGGCGGCTGGACGACTCGGAAAGCCGGTAGGTGTCGGGCCACGGCCCTCCCCCGAGCCCCCCCCAGGCCAGCCCCCTCCCCTTCCCCGCCTCCCTCCCTCTCCTCCCCCGGGGCTCGGTGCGCGGCCGGGGCCGGAGTTCGCTGTAAGTCGGCAGAAAGTTTGGCGGCGCGGGTTCCCCCGAAGTTCAGGTGCGGAGAGCCAGGGACGGGGAAGGAGGGGGGGGGTCTGTGTTTGGGAGGGGCGAGGAGCGCCCGCAGCCTGAGCCGCGGAGCCCAAGAGGCTGGGAGACCGAGCGCCGGTGATCGTTCGGTGGCCGCTCTTCTGCCCAAGCCTCCCCAAGCCGCAGTATGTTCGGTCGCAGATCACTGAGTTCAGACAAAAAGAGGGGTTTTAGGGTCGGGGACGGCGGGTTGGGCGCTGTGGAGTGGGGCTGGGGCTCACCCTGCAGGGTAGGCTAGTGTCCCCGTCCCGATGCCTGCTACTCGCGGGGGCTGGGGCATCGGGTGCCCGGGGTCCTCACCTCCGTGTCGGCGGGCATACGCCCGCAGGGGCGGCTGCTTGGAGATCGCTGGTGCGCGCTCCCCGCAGTAGACCCTACTCACGCCCTGTGTTTGGGGGCGACAACAGCTGCTCCGAGCGCCCTCGACCGCGCGTGGCCGAACCTCCTCCTCCACTTGCGAGAGGCGGTGGCCACTTCTGCATTTCCCCTCCGGCTTCTCGCCCCCGCTACCCGCGGGGTGCCTGGCGGGCTGATCAAGTTTGACCTTTTTTTTCCATCCAAGTATCTCCCCCACCTCCACCGCGCCCCGCGGCCTCTTGACTCTTCCTCTCCAGCCACCAAGTGTCTTTCAGGCTGCCTTCCCGAGCCCCGCGTGGGCCAAACGGCGTGCAAAACCAGGGAGGGAGAATGGGGGTGTTCCCCTGGCTGGGGAGCGGGGGTGGGGGCGGGCGTCCCAGGCGCCTGCCTTGCTGCCCCTACCCCGAATTTAACCTGAAGTTCGGCCAGAGCCCCCCTCCCTTTCGCTTCCCCGGAGCGAGGGGCCGAGCCGCCGAGAGAGGAATGTGTTAATTTTCTGACGGGGGGGGTGTCTTAGCCCAGAAAGAGCTGCTTTCCGGCGGGGCGCGCGGGGTGCGCCTGGCTTTGTTTATTTGTAGGATCGAAAAGTGAGTAACCCCAGTTTCTAAGTGGGGGGGCCATTCCGGCTCCTGTCAGTACAGATGAAGCCCCTCAGAGAGCAGTCACCCTCATCTCTTTCTCCCTGGAGAATCAGAAGGGGTTCGCAGAGTTGGGCTGGTGCCACCGGCTGCACAGAGGCACCAGTAGATTGGGGGGGTTCGGTAGTGACTCATCCGGAAAGACCTGCTCCCTGGAGTCCCTTGCGACGGGGTCTGAAGGCTTGGCAGCCGCGCCCTACTTTGCCCCTTGGACTCTGGGTGGTCTGAGAGTTGCGTCTTCTGGTTAAGGGTGCTGGCCAGGGTGGGGGGCGAGCCTCTTGATCCTTTCCTTTCCTTACGAGGCTGGCGCTGTTCTGAGCTCTGGATTTTGTGGTGGGCCCAGCACACCCCCCCCCCTCCGCGTTCGCTCAGGAAGCGCCGCGAAGAGGGGCGTGTATGATCGCTTGGCCCTCGCCCCCGCCGGAGCCGCCCCGGGGCGGCCGGCAAACAGAGTCCCTTTCAAGTTTTCCGCTGGGGCCGCCTGGCGGGGGCTGCGAGCGCGGTCGCTGCGGACTTGTTTGGAGCGCGATTTGAACGCCCGGCGCCACCTCAGCTGCCCTAGCTCGCGGGGGTGTGTGTGTGGGGTGTCTCCCTGCAGTTGAGAACATTTGGCCTAAGACTGACCTGATCCCCTCCCAGAAGTCCTCCATACCTTAGGTTCCAGCTGACACTGGAACCCAGGAACTATGATCGGAAGCCCCCTCCAGCCTTTTTTTTTTTTCTTTGAGCCTTGCTCGGAGACTGCGGCCAGCTCTTCTTCCCCGCAACTGCGTGGTGTTGATTTAGCAGTTTCCCTAGATGAGAGTCAGGCTGGAGCTGGGGGGGGGGTGGCGGCCCGCTCTGCAGCTGTCACCCCCTCCAGAACGGAAATTGTCCTCTCTCCTTGGAGAGGGGGTGACAGTTTGATTTTTGCCCTGGGAAGGAGTGGGAACAGCTGAGAGAGGTTGGCCTCTGAGTTCTCAGTCAGCTCTGGGACTCGGTACATCCTCCCCCATCGTCCTGGCAGGAGCTGGGACTCTCCCAGGGAAGCCCCTAGCTAGGCTTGCGCCTCCCCCTGGCATGCCACCTCGTTTTCTAGGGTGAGGGCAGAGGTTCTTGTGCAGAAGACAGACCCTTGGCTGGCTGGCTATCGGTTCATGCCTTATTTATGTGTGTGTTTGGGTCGGGCTGTTTTCCCGGCTCAGCAGGTGACCCTGGCCTGGGCCTCCTATCTCTCCCGCGACAGAGGCTGTTGACTTACCCGAGGGCCAGCGGCCTCCTCTTTATCACGTGAGGCCTGGAATGTCCACCCGGCAGGGTTGGGCGGGGTGGGGGAAGGGAAGGGGAAGATTGCATCCAGGTCCAGGGCCCCAGCCCACACAGGGCTAGGTTCCAAGGGACCCCACTGTGTGACCCTCAACCTTCCAGCCCTTTGCCTGCCCTCTACCCATTTGGCAAGTGTGAAACTGAGTCCTGTGTGTGCGTGGGGCAAGGTTTCACCTTGATAAGAACTCCGTCTCTGGGAACTAAATCTCGCATGTCTTTAGGAACCCACCTGCCCCTAATTATTAATGGGAGGATCTATAGGAAATGGGGTCACCCTAGGCGGGGAGAGAGGGATATGGGTGTGGTTGAGCTCAGCTGACTGTCAGGGGTACAGGATGGAAGAGTGGAATGGGGGAATATAGGTGACCCAGACCAAGGTCCTTTTCCCTAGAGTGTGGTAACCATTTATTCAGAACTAATTCCCAAGCATGGTCTGGTGGAGCCTGCCTTCACTGGCCAGGGACGGGGAAGCCATTATTATGTGTGTGGCCCTCTACTTATATGTAACTCACTGGCTTGATGTGAAAGTATTGCACATCTACTTAAGAATCAATCCCTACTTTTCTAGGAATGGCAGAATCGCTGCTCCTGCTTTGGAGGCAGGCCCAAGGCAGGAGCTCCGCCCCTTTCCCACCTCCTGGGGCCCTGATTGGGCCCCCCTCCCTTTTCCTCCTTTACCCCTTATACTTGGTCCCATCCTAGCCTTGTGTGTGTGATTGTGTATCTGTGTGTGAATTGCCCTTGATTAAGTGTATTAATAGTTAAACTCTCACTCATAGCTGGAACTCACCAGACCACAAAAAGCCTCCCTTGTTACTCACGCACTACTGCCCAACAAGAATATCCCACTAAAGTTTTTTTCTGCTTTCTCTTACTTCCCCCTCACTGTCTGCCTCCCAGGGCTGAGCCCACCCTCCCAGGCTGCTGGCAATGAGAAGGCTGCCCCCTTCAAAGGCCTAGGACTCTCCGACCCTCCACCTACCTGCTAAAGCCAGAGGCAATGTCAGCTGACAGATGAGGCTCTGTGGCACTGTCTGTTGGTCTGCGATGAAGGAATTTGTGTATGTGCTCCATGATTATAGCATGGGTCTGAGTCGTATACTGTCTATATTTGTGAATCTAGGGTTGAATCTGTGTCACAGGATATGGAAGTCTGGGCATGCTTGGATTTGTGAATAGGGGCATGTGTAAATGCTTTATATACGATGTACACTGTGTGCTTATGATCTGAGGGAAAATTGGGTATGTCCCTATGAATCTGGAAATGTATATATTGTGCCTTGTATGTGCCCAGGATTTTGGAGAGTCCATGTTCACGATTTGTATGTATCTGTGCTTTGGATGTGCTTATAAATCTGGGAGTGTCTGAGTCCTAGTCCTTAGGTGATACAGATATGAATTGTGAATATTCCTATGGATATAGGAGTGGTACTGTCTAAACTGTGTGGGCAGTGGTCTGTGTCTTCAGTGGCTGATAGCTACATGTTCCTTTCTCTTTCTGTATCTCTGCGTGCTAGTCTGTGTCTTGTGGTTTGAGGTCCTGTGTGTGTGTGTGTGTGTGTGTATGTGTGTAGCATCAAACCTCTTCCAGCCAGTCCACCCCCCTTTCCTCCCAGCAGTGCTGGGCAGCCTCCCTGTCTGCCTGCCTGCTGGGAGTTTTGGAAGCCTTGGAGGGAGACAGGCTGGGGCCGGGGTGACAGCGCGTATCCACGGCGATGGCAGCCTGTGATTACGAGAATAAAAGGATTTTAAGGTCATGGGTGTTTTTTATGTGTGCCCCCCCCCCCTTTGGTGGAGCCAGTGGCAGCAAAGGGCCATAGCTTTGTGTCTGCAGGTTGGAAGGTCTGTTCCTGTGCAGGTGAGTGTGGGTGCGAGAGGTTTAGCTGTGTGTATGCATGAAGAGAGCCTGCAAGAGCCTGTGTGCCTGCCTGGCTGTTCCTGTGAGAGTCCATGTTGCTGTCATTTATTCTCCTGGAGGAGAATTTCCAGTAAAACTTCTTCCCTCTGGGGATCACATGGACCTGGAACCCTACGATCCTCTGTATGCTGAGGAGCGAAGTCAAAACCTAACCGAAGTCAGAACCTAACCGGTTGCTTACCATCCCCTCCCCACCCCCGCTAGTGTCTCCAACCAGAGACTGGCTAGGACCAGTCACCTGGGCAAGGCCACATCTCGGGGTGTCAGTGCCCCTGGCCCGGCTCCAGCCCCTGTAATTGCATTCTGCTGCCTAATCCCCCGCCAGCTCAATTAGATCGCAAATTCTTCTTCATTTCCTGCCTCTGATGCTGGCCTCCCTCTGGGCTAGCAGAGACTGGAAGGGGGGGATCCTGACCCTCCTTTCACCAGCACTGGGGACTCTGGGAGGGGTGCCTCACTCCTGCTACACTGATCCTAGAGCTCAAATTAGAATTCTGGGGTCAATAAGACTGACCTCCCTTGGCCCTTTTTAAGATCCGCCTAACGTACCCATCCTGCTGGAGGTCCTCATGTCAACTGGTACGGGGATTCTGGGTAGACTGGGCAGGTCATGCCAGCCAAGTATTGGGTATACTAGGGTACACCCATACCTGGGACTGCTGAAGGCACTGCCCCTTCCTGCTCTCAGAACAGTTGCTGGCCACCTCCCAGCACAGTAGTTGTGACCTTGTCATTGACCTTTTCGGGGTGTCCATAGTAAGAGCCAGTCTGTCTGACCACTCCTACTGGTTTCTAACCCCCTCCCTTGACCTCACTGAAACTAGTATGTTTAAGCAATAGCTTTGGGGTCCCTTAGGCCTGGCTTCAAATCCAAACCCTGTCATTGTCTCTGTGTGCACTACAACAGATAAGTTGTGTTATATGTTCAAACCTTAGTTTACTTGTCTCTGAAATGGGGCAGTAAGAATGTCTGTCTCAACCAGGCATGGTGGTACATGCCTATAATCTCAGCACTCTAGAAGGCTGAAACTGGAAGATTGAAAGTCAAGGCCAGCCTGAACTACATAGTGATCGCTTGTCTCCAAAAAAAAAAAAAAAAATAGAACTGGGTTTTCAGCAACATCTTGCCTGCCTCTCAAGTGCAAGGTCCTGAGTTCAATACCCAGTATCAAAGAAAGAAAGAGGAGGGAGGGAAAGAGAGTGCATGGTGGCGCATGACTGTGATCCCAGTACTCAGAAGGCTGAGGCAGGAGGATCACTTCAAGATCAAGGCCAGTATAGTTTAACCTAGTGAGTTTGAGGTCAGTCTCCACTACATAGCAAGACATATCTCAAAAAGGGAAAGAGGATACCACCACCACCCCACCCCTCACCTCTCACCCCCACCCCCAGAAAAAAAAGCTGCTATATAAGACCAGAGATACGGTTGCACAGCGCTCTGTGTGAGGATGGTTTACCCACAGTCAGCATTTACTAAAATTTACCTTGGCTGGTTGTGCTGCCACAGGCCTCATTCCCAGTACGTAGGAGGCTGAGACAGGAGGATCAAAAGTTCCAGGCCAGTCTGGGCTATATAGGGAGACACGGAGGGGGGCCCTGGCTTTTATCCTGATGAGGACTTGAAATGTCCATTGAATAAGAGGCACAGAACGCATAGCTTACACTTAGCATTTCCGCTCCGTCTTGCTAGTTTGAGGGCTGGGACCTTGGGCACATTACCTCTAGTTTGTCTTCCCCATCTGTGAAATGGGCCTGATAAATGGCTTTTGAGGACTAGCACATGCTGCTAATTTGCACTTTCCTTACTTCACACCAAGGCTTGGGTAGGTAGGGCTGGTAAAGACACAAGCTTGGGCTGGGCATGGTGTTACATGCCTATAGGCCCTGCACTTAGGAGGCTGAGGCAGGAGGATCACTGAGGTCAAGGCCAGTCTGGACTACATAGTGAGACCCTGTCTCAGAAAACCAAATATAAGAAAAGAAAGATAGGCTCAGGGACCAGGGACTGGCGAAGGTCATGAGGCTGGTAAGGGGGCCAGGGTGGGGCGGGAAGGCTAGGGATGACCTGCTGGCTCAGCTGAGCTGTGAGGCACAGCTTTCCCTCCCTGCAGGTCTCTGGAAAGTGGTGGCTTAGCTGATTTTTTTTTTTTTTCTGGGAAGGGGAAGCTGGATGTCTACCCCTCCTTCCCCAGGAGGCGCCCATGGCAGCGGCTGTGCTGACAGGCCTCCTGGCTTTCTTGTGAGGGTGGCTGGCAGCTCTGGAGGGCCCGCTGTTCCCAGAGCAGCCTGAGGGAAGAGGGAGCCGCAAAGGTCTCCTTCTCCTCTGATCCCCGCAGCCCCTCCCACCCTCAGTCTGTCCTCTCTGTCTAGGGAAAGACAGAGGACTCTAGCAAGGGAAGCTAGCTGTGACAAGGAGGGGGCAGCCTTCTGCCTCAGGGCCCCCAGCACTCCCTGGCTAGTCTCCTGCTTTCTGTGACCTCTGTCAGTCACTGGCCTAGGCTCTTTAATATTTCATGGCCCTTCAAGCGGCCCCCTGCCCCAGCCCACACGGCCCCCTTTGTCTGCCTGCTACCCCCCCCCCCGGGGCGTCCCTGTCACTGAATTACTGACCCAACTGTCCCCCACTGCAACTACCCCTGCTGCCTCCTGGGATCCGCCTACTCCACACCTCCGTGTGTGATCGCTCACAGGATCCTCTACCCTTCCCTGACATCTCTGACCATCTCCCTGCCCTTTTCCTCCATTTTCCTCTTTTGTTGACCACCTCCTTCCCAGTGGAACCGAAACTGCAGCGACTGGCCCGCCTGCTGTCCGCCTCTGGGCCTACCCCTTCCTGCCCCTCCCCCCAGCTGTGCTGGCCAGCTTGAGAGCTGGTTTTATTTATTTTTCTGTTTGTTTGGGAAGAGGGCAGTGGCGGCTCTGGGCCCTGGCTGCTGCGCTCTGCTTAGAGCAGCGGGCAGGCGGCCGTGCTGGCCTCCCAGGAATGTGGCCAGGACGCCCCGCGCTATATTTACTCCCCTCCAGCTGCTGGCCCCAACAGGGCAGAGCCAGGCCTGCCCAGTGGCCCCCCGGGAGCCCTGAGTCTGCCCTCCCCTGTCTGGCAGACCCCACATGGCCCTCAGGCCCACTACTCCCTCCCTTGCCCGTGACCTCCTCTGACCTCTGCCTTGCTTGCTTTGCCAGCAGGAACAGTGTATGCCATGCTATGGGCATAAAGTGGCTGGGGGCCTGACACTCAGCAGCCTCCGCACTCCCACCAGGGCCTACCCTAGGCCCGTAATCTGGTAGCTAGAACTATGCAAAACATCTTTTCAGGCTTCTCTTCATGGGCCTGATCTCTGCTCCTGCCACGATCCCCTGTGGCTCCCCAAGATCACACAAGGGTGGGTTGGAGCTGGAGCGGCTCTGTCCCACATGGTGGGATCCCTCAGGGCCCTCACAGGCACACGTGTACATACACCTCGGAGCTTGCACGTACACGAGTGCAGAAAGAGTCCCCTAGGAACCTATGCTGGTTGTGGCTTCCATGGAGGCAGGGCCTTACCTCCTGACATTGATTCCCTTTCATCAGATGCGTGCAGGGATTTTTTGAGCCCATTCCTTGCCAGCCTTGCAATAGGATGTGGCAGTGATTCCTTCCTGTACCCCAGTGCCTGGCACCAAATAAGTGTTTAAAGATTTAGCTGGTGCTGTAAGCAGTTGCTGCCCCCAATTTATTATTATTATGCTCAAATATTTTATCAGTGGCAGTGATAATGCTAGCTTATTGTAAACCCTTTCCAGGGCAGCTCTGACTTAACAGCTTCTGACCTTTGTCTACTTTAGTCCTCGAAGTAGCCTTGGGAGCTTAGTGTACGTTAGTGTCCCCATATCCAGATGAGGACCCTAAGAACTCAGAGAGTTTGTGGCTTGCCTCTGATAAGTGGGATTGAGACTCAGCAGAGCCCGGAACGGGCTGTGAGCACCATGGAGACAGCCCGAGGTGGCCTGTGTGTGTGGGCTTCCCTGTATCTTCCCTGCTACCAGGCACAGGGAACAGATTCTGGCCCACTACTTTCAGACCTTCAGGCCCTGCTTTGCTTGCTTCCTGTGAGTCAGGGAGATGGACTGATTAGTGAGCTAATTAAAGGAATGAATTGGTGAATGACCAGCTGATTGGCTGTGGATTGAGCACTCCTGAAGTACACTGAGGGTTGTTGCATGGTAGTGGACAGGCTGCTATGAGAATACCCACTAACCCAGGGCGGGGGCCTGGGAGCAGGGCTGCAGAGGTTTTCAGGGACCAATAGGCTGCCGGGCAGGTGGTCATGACTTCTTGGCTCTCAGTTTTTCCATCTGCCAAATGGGCTTGGGAGCCTTTGTTTTGGCTGGCTGGCAGCTAGCCTGAACCGGGCCTGGCCTGGGAGGTGAGGGGACTGGCGAGCAGGAGGAAGCAGTGGGTGGTGAAGACAGGAAGATGAATGGTGGAGCTTGGCTTGGAACCTGAGAAGCAGGAGACCAGCCCTGACCTAACGCTGGCCCTCCCTCCCCGGCCCTCCCTTATAGCTGCAGGCTGGGGGTGCAGGCTCACAAAACTCAACCACCCACTCTTGCCCTGTTGCAGGCTTACTTTCTGACATCTGTGGCGTCAGTGGCTGTGTGTGCCAGGAGAAGGTGGCTTGTCCCCTGGAATTAGACCAGCTCCTCCCCAAGCCTATGGTCTTCCGTCCCCAGCTCCGTGTCAGCTCCTGTCGACCTTGCCGGTAGAAACCCATCAACTATGGTGGTTAACTGGGTCCATAACAGTAAGCACAGGATAGGGGCACGGCTGCTTTTTTGTGGCACTCTAGAATTTTTTAGCAATGAGTCTAGAATCATGGGCTTCTTAGAATGGAAGGCTTCTAATCAGGACTCTTGTCATGTTGGCATTCTAGAATCACAGAACTGTGAATTTTCCTGTAGGAAGGAAGCATGACTGGTCATGTTTCAATCTCTTGTTTGGTGGTAAGGGACAGTGAGTCTCTGGGAGGTGTCTTTCCTGAGGTCACAGAGCCTGGAGCCCTCAGGTGACATGAGCCCATAGCTGGAATGCCACCGCCAATTCTGCTAGTAAGGGTTGGGCTGTGGGCCCAGTCAAGCAGCAAGAGGATGCGGCTGGCCTGCAGGCACAGGAGGGGTCCTCTCTGTGGCCACCTGCCCGCCTGCTGCCCACGCTTCTCGAGGTACCAGTGTGAGAAGGAAATGCAGGCTGTTGCTTCCAGCAACAGCCGGCAGGGCCGGGCGGCTTCCCAGCTCCCCCTCTGACTCATGGCTGCCTGCAGCTCCCCTCCCCTGGGTGCCTCAGCAGCCCCATCTGTGCAATGGGAAGAGGAGGCTTTGTTTCACACTCCACTGTCACAGAGACCATTAGGCGGGGGATTCTGTACAGGGCCTCTGTTAGGCTGCGGAGAGTTGGGAGAGTGGTGCAGAAGAGCTACAGGGTGTTTGGCCCGGGAGCACTCTGCTTGGAGTCCTGCTAGGGCCTCCAGTGTCGTGGGAGGATCAAGTTGGTACCTGGGAGAAAGTGGTGGGAAGTAAATGATGAAGGGACCTGGGTCAGTCTCCTTCCGGAGGGAGCATGGAGCTGCACATGGTGGTGCATGCCTGTAGTCCCCACACTGGAAAGCTGAGGCAGGTGAATCACAAATTCAGAGTCAGCCTGACAGCTTAGCAAGACCTTGTTTTAAAAAAGCACCTGGGGATGTCGCTCAGGGTTCAGTCTCCAGTCTGGGGTCAGTGAGGATAGGAAGGCCTCGCTCTTGGGGCTCTCTCCTGACCTCAGTATACCTGTCTGCAAAATGCAGGGTGTTGTTATCCACACAGGGTCAATCTGCTGTGCCTGGATATTCTGGAGGCTGGAAATCCTAAGGTAAGTGGCAGACCTGCCAGTGCTGCAGAAATGGGGCAGACCGAAGGGGTGGGGGTGTTTGAGGACCAGGAATAGAGAGGTGGTGTTCAGATGCAGCAGTGTCCAGCAGAAAATCCCAGCTGTTGAGGAAGCGCTGGGAGACCAGGCAAGTGGTCCAGAGCAGTGGGAGGAAACGAGGCCCAGTCCATGTGGAGACCCTGCAGGCCTGGCAGCTCGGTGGGCCTGCCTCTCATTGCAGGAGGGCCTGTGCTCTGTGGTGGGGGCCAAGGCTGTTGGGAGAGGCCAGGCTGACATCCAGATTTTGGCCTCCTGTGGGGCTTTGGAGGTGCCCTCCATCCTGCCCTGAACTGCCATTGCCACGGACGGGGGTGGCAGATGCTGTTTCATCGGTGAGTGGGAGGCCTCCGGAAGGTCCTCTTGGGAGGTTCCGGGAGGCACTGGGGGTTGCAGCAGCTGCTGCCCAGCCAGGGCTGGCAGACAGTGGCCTCCCAGGTCCCTCAGACCTGAGGATCTGCCCTCAGCTCCCAACCCCCAAACTGCCCACTGAATTTCTCCCGCCCATCCCCGGCTGCAACTGCAGAGCCCCCTGGGAAGGCAGGGGAGGAGGCACAGCGGGCTCAGAACAGCGGGTGCCCGCGTAGCCAAGTATTTGCGCCGCCGAGCTGTCAGAGACAGACAGGCATGTGGGGAATTTGGTGCATGTGGGGATGAGGGAAGCAGCCGGGTGGCAGGCAGACCTTGGGCAGGCAGACCGGAGCTAGGGAGCTGGGGCTGCCTCTACCGACCTTCGAACCTGCAGGGATCACCGGTGCCCCAGTCCAGGAGGTGGTGCGTCCAGCCACCTTGCCCTGCCTGTGCTTGGGCAGTGAGGGGAGTGGGACCAGTCCTGGCTGGGGCCTAAGATGGTGCTGACACCTGGGGAAAGGATACCCTTTTGGGGGCTCTGATGGAGAGAGGAGCCAGGCAGGAATCCGAGTTGTGCCTGGCTGTGGCCTCCAGAAAGTAGCAGCTGTCATCCCCTCTGCCGCCTAAGCCTGGCACAACTTGTTTCCTGGCCAGGGTCCGGCTGGGGCAGATTGGAGGAGCCTGGTATTGCCCGGCATAGGCAAGGGACTAGCAGGCTTCAGAGGGTCATGTTTGTTACCCAAAGGACAACTTGGGATACCATGGGGGGGGACCTTGGCCCTTGTATCTCTGCGCAGAGACCCTAACTTAGTTGCATTTGTTATCTACTCCCAGCAGAGCCTGTTAGGCCTGACAGGACCCAGAGCTGAGTAATACCTGATTGTTCACAGCCGAGAGGCCAGAGAGGTGACTACACTGGCCCAAGGTCACACAGTGGACTCCCTAGCCTTACCTCTATCATCGTGTGGGTGGGGCCAATGGAAAGAGGTGAACGTTGGGGTTTGCTGGGTTGGGGGGGCTATATTTAGCCTTGCAGAGCTTGGGGCCCCTGGGAGCAGCTGTTGGGGGGGTGCACAGACAGAGGCCTGAAGCTGCATTTAGTCTGGACAGAAATATCCTCCCCCCCACCCACCCACCCACTGGTTGGGCGGCCAGGCTACGGGTTTGTCCCCTGAGGGGCAGCTTGCCTGGGCCTGGCGGCCGTCGGGACAGGCAAGATGACCCGATAGGCTTTTCCCAGCTCAGGTTTCGATGAAACAGGAACCAGAGCCGCAGCCCGGGCCATGGGGGCTAGGGCAGCCTCCCTCACTTCCCCCTCCCTGTTCTAGGCAGGCAGGCAAGCAGGCAAGGCAGCCTCCCTTCACCGAGGCCTGGGGAAGCAGCAGGTTATTTATCAAGCTAGCCTCCCTGCCGTGTCTGCCTGAGCTCCCCCCCCACCGCCGCCGCCCACTTGCTCTGGCGGCCACAAGCCCAGCAGAGCAGGGTGAGCTGGGCAGGCCGGTGGCGGGATTAGCTCAGGAGACGTGAGTCACCCGTCCCCAGCAGCCCCACAAGGCCCCTGTGGCCTGGCAGGCAGAACACACATGCACCCCATACACGGCACACCCAGGGGCACATAGGACGGAAACAGTCACATATAACATATAATTCCACACCTCTCAGCACACCCAAATGCTATGCATCGTAGTTGCAGTCATGTTATATGCCCACTCGGGCACACTCCCAGACCTAGCCTCTGGTGCAACACATGTGAGCATGCTCCTGCGTGAATAGACGCACACAGTCACGTACTGCGCACCTGGGAGAAGGCCACCTACCCCTGCGGAGAGCACGCACTGCTCATGAGGCTCCATCCTGTCAGAGATTCAGATGGTGTTTCTCGGGCTACTACGCTCAAATGAAACCAAAGGGTTAGGCCAGGGCCCCTGACCTGATAGAGCCAGGTGTACACGAACACGCACGCGCGCACACACTTCTCATGTGGTTAGGGTTGTGTTCATCTCTATATAAACCCTCAGCCCTGCTATTCTCTGATTCTGTAAGGTGGTGGGGGTTAGGGCTTCCTTCATTACCAACCTCTGTGTGGACCCACTTGGCCTCCAATGTGAAGAGTTCTGGCCCAGGCCGGGCAGCTTAGAGAGATACAGAGGAGACGGAAGAGGAAAGCTGGAGGAGGAATGCTGTGGAAAATTGATTTTCCCTGTAGCACTGAGTGGCTGGCTGCTCTCCTCACTCAAGGTGGGTTCTGAAAAGATGGAGGGGCAGCGATTGTGCACGTAATGAAACCTTTTGGCCAAATGGGCTGTGTCCCAGGAGCCTGTGCCCTTCATGCTCACCCTGGCACCTGCCTTTCTGTGCCCTTGGTTCCCAAGGCCGTCATTATCCAGACTACCACCCCTACCTTGTAGTCAGCACACTGAGACTTAGAGTCTGGCCCTAGCCCTTGTTCTTATTTAGATCCCTATATTGTGGTACGGAGCCAGCCTGGAGACGTGGTGATCCCGGGCTGCTGGGTTGCAGGTGTGCCTTCAAGAGCCTGGGACCTTCCTTCCCTGTACTAGACAGAACTGGGAGTCCACCCATTGTCATGTCCTGAACAAGCCGTTTTTCAGGTGAGAACTGAGTCTGATGCAGTTGGCTTCACAGTGGTTCAGGATGGTTAAAGTTTTGGGTGCTGTCTTCCCACAGGCATGTGTAGATCACACTGGGCCCAGGAGGCTCCCAACCCCCTGGCTATGTCAATCCATTAAGGCCTGGACAGTGCTCAAGGAAGAGAGAGGGCCAGGCCTCCTGAGGAAAAGATGCAGCAATGTCCACACAGAAAGGCTGGACATCCCCACGGATTGGACATCACTCCTTGTAGCCAGTCCGCTAATCTCCCTAACCTCACTTTTATCTTGCACGTGTGTGTTTGTGTGTGTATGTGTGTTCACCAAGCCTTTTTTGGTGGTGGTGGTGGTGGTAGTGTTGGTGCTGGGCACTAAATCCAGGGCCTCAGATAGCTAGGCAGTCACTCTGCCTTTAATCTACATCCCTAGCCTTTCATATTTGTCTTGTCTTATTTTTGATACCAGGAATCTAACTCAGGACCTTGTACGTGCCAGGCAGGCGTGGTGCCACTTATTTCATCTCCTGCCGTCATCTTTGTCTTAAAGGTTCGGAGTTTAGAGTAGAGTGCAGGGGGCTAGGGATTTAGCTCAGTGGTTCCGGCGCCTGTCTTACAAGCGCAAGGGACCAGGTTTGATCCCCTGGTAACCACATACAGTACTGGGCCTGGAGACTCATGCCCAGAAGCAGTCAGTACCAGACACCACAGTGCCAGGGGTGGTGGCTCACGCCTGTAATCCCAGCACTCAGGAGGCAGAGGCAGGAGGATTGCTGTGATGTGAGTTTGAGGCTGAGCTCAGGGCCAGCCTGAACTACAAAGCAAGACCCTGTCTCAAAAAAAAAAAAAGTAGAGGGCAGGCGCTAGAGTGTGGCTCAGTGGCAGAACACATGCTTAACATGTGTAAAGCCTTGGGTTTAGTTCCCAATGCTGCAAAAAAAAAAAAAAAAAACACCCCAAACTGGATGGTGGGTTATATTCCCATCAGTGCCGTGTTACATCTGGATCTCCAGGGGTTCTAGCCCCTTATATCCACCCTCCATTTGCTGTGACAAAGCTGAAATTTTTCTGGGTATATTATCCCACAGTGAGGATCATTAATTAGAATGAGTGCTAGAGGGCTGGCAATGGGTTGGGCCCTGGGTAGAAGAACCTAGGATTCTTGGAGAAATTCCTGGAGGATTCATACTATGAGAGGAAAGAGCCAACCAGAGTTAAGGCTTTTTCTGTTCTCCAGCCCAGCATTTATACAGTAAGGCCCTAACAGGAAGTGCTCCAGGGAGCCCATCATGGTGGTACACACTGTAGTATCAGCAGGAGGGTTGCTTTGAGGCCAGCCTGGACCACATAGTGAGTTCAGGTTGAGCCTAAACTACATAGCAAGATCCAATGTCCCCCAAAAAAGATGCTTGAAAAGGAATGTCCAGGTGACAAATGGGGCCTTTGCAAGGTGGTAAGGGATTTGGCACGTGTCTGTGTGATAGAGTTGTTGAGACTGTGGAAGCTGGGATGTGAGGAGGACCAGGGCGGTGGGAGGAAAGGCTTAGCAGTCTGTGTGCTGAGCTCTCCCGGTGGCCAAAAGCAGAGATGTGGGCCTGGTGAGCTGACTCTACCGTCCTCCTAGACTCCAGAGCTCATCGACCTGTAGGCCTTCAGGTTAGCGAGCAGGGGTACCACTCCACATTTAGGACTGGGGAAGCTAGGTGAGGGATTGGCTCAGGGTCTAAGGGCTGACGGAGGCAGAACTGGGGCTGCAGCCCAGGTCATCTGACACCCCTAGCCTGAGCTGTCCTTGACACTCTGAGGCAGGCAGATGGTGACAATAAAAATAACACAGCTAACATTTGCTGAGCACCTATTGCACGCCGACTCTGCACCAATGGTTTCATGTGCGCTGCCTCCAAAGCGCTGTCCCATTGTGGTTGTCATTGGCTGCATTTCAGTGCCCAGGACATGGGTTCAGCAGGGTTTGAGCAACTTGTTGGCAGTCACCTAAGCTGGAGACTGCAGAGCAAGTAGAGGGGAACTCTCACTCCAGAGCCCAGGGGACCTTAATGTGGCCCAGGCCTGAGCCTGGGTAGAGGCCACCCCCTCCTGGTTACATATAATGAATAATGTCCATACTGTGCTGGCCACGCCCCACCACTATCTTGGGGCCCTGTGCTGTCTACCTGGAGGTGTACAGCAGGTGTAGCCCCGTGAACTATGGCTTCTACAGAAGGATTGTCTCACCTAGGGGTAAGGGGTGCCCCAGAGAGAACTTTAGTGGCCCTTGGGATTGTGCAGATGTCCTTGTGGACAAATTCTAGAGAGCTGTATTTCCAGGCTTATGAGAGCCACCTAGGGGCCTGCTGAGGGTCACACACCTCCCCACCTCCCACCGTCTTGGGGTTCCTTTTCTTCTCTGGAGAGACCTATATCAGTAATTGAGAAAGTTCCTTTAAGTGGGTGCTTCCTCTTCAGGACACAGAGGGACCACAGTGACCCTCAGCCCCCTGATTCCCCTTCCTCTAGTCAGTTTGCCACTTAGCCAAAGAGATCCCTGAATTTGCCATGGCCTCGAGGGGCACTCACTAGAGGTTTCCGAGTCAGGTGGCTTTCGTAGAGGTTGGTCCCCACCTTAGATCGCTTCTCCTTTCCTGTCTCAGTTTCTTCATCTGCGAAATGACTACACTGCACATTCTCAGGGGCTGGGCTAAATTCATTCCCTACAGGCAGACCCCAAGTTCCCCTCCCTGTGAGACAGAGATCCAGGGAATAGGGTTGGATCCGTCTGCATTTCAGGTTCACCTCCACTGCCCACAGCTTGGGTGACTTAGGCTATACCACTCAGCCTGAGCCTCAGCGTGCCCGTCTGTGAAATAGGAGAACTGTGGTGCCTGTCTCTTTGGGCTGCTGTAAGGATGAGACAAGATGGTGGTGGCCGTGATCTTCCCCTCCCCTTCCCCACACTGTCCTCCTGGTTCCTGTCCCGCCTTGGTCTTGAGGATTATGGGAAGGAGACGGTGCCAGTCTGCTGGCTCAGCCAGCTCGGCCACTGACCTTCAGAGCACCCAGGCTGTCAAGGCCGCCTGACTGCCTGCCGAGTGCGGGTGGTGGGCAGGGGGGAGCGCCAGCCCGCTCCTTGCCTGCCACTGCCTGTCCCTGCTCCAGCTCTCCTCCTTCCCTGCGCCTGTGTGTGAGCTAATTAATCTCAGCCCCTTTGGGAAATTAGAACACCGCAGCCATGGCCTCCTCAGCCCTGCAACACCTGTGCTGCTACTGGGCCATGCCAGGCCCTGCTGTGGTTTGGGGGCACAAGGGTGGGGATGACTGGGTCTCTCTGTTCCCCACGTTCTGTGTAAGGAGCCTTAGCCTCTCAGCCCCATTCCCTTCCAGATGACATAAAAAACAGCAGGCAAATGCCCTGCCATAACGAAACCAAGTCCCAGTGACCTCCCGACCTGGCTTCGGGCCGGTATGGTCACCCTTCACCCATGTTCCACTTTGGTGTGGGGTTCTCTTGCTTGCCCGTCTTGGAGGCAGATGTAATTATGGAATTTTGCTTGGGAAATTAATTTGAAAAAGTTAATTAATTGGTGGTTCCGGAGGTGGCGGGCTCCATGCCCGGCTAGTCTTGCTGACGTTAGTAACGACTCACTGTAGATGTGTGGCTTCCTGGGTAGACTGCAGTAAGGGATGCCAGTCACCTGGCTGGGCAGCCTTGGGACAGGTGGGCAGTGAGGAGCAAAGGGCAGATCAGTCTGTGGTCCCAGGATGGACATGTGGGTGGAGCTTGTTGGCTGGACGCGCTGAGGGTGAACTTTCATCCTACAGACTCAGCCACTTGTTTGTTTAGCAAGCAGCTGTCAGCTTCCCCTGTCCACTGATTCTAGGGGCTCAGGAGCCAACACAGATCTTGGTCTGATTTTCCTGAATTGCCTTTCTCAAGGAAAACCACTAGACCTGTTCCCAGGGTCTTTCCGAGAGTACGAGAGGACGGTACAAGCAGGATCCCCGGTGAAGACTTGCTAGATCACAAAGCTGAGTCCTCCCGCGGGGTGGGGCAGGGGTGTCCCAGGCTTAGCGTTCTTCCTGAGGGATGAGCACGCCAGCTGTTGGAATCTCACAAACAGCCCCTCCCAGGTGAGTGTGTCAGGGTCTTTAAAATCGAACCTATTCCTTGAGAGGGCCACAGAAAATAGTGACTGTCATCCTGGGACCACTTGCCATACTGCTGGTCATTTGTGGTTCCCTATGTAGGCACAGGGGCTTCCTCTGCCACTCCCTCTACTCCTCAGGATGAGTCAGGAGGCCTCATGCCTGTGGGGTTCAGAGCACCCACTACCTCTAGCCTTCCTGCAGGTCACCGGCCACAGGCTTTAGCTGTGCCAGTCCTAGTTGCTGTAGGCTTGTGGGCAGTCTTGTCTACACAGAAGGATCTGGGCTGCAGCTGAGTGTGGAATCGTGTATCTACAGTCCCAGCACTCAGGAGCCTGAGGCAAGAGGGTCACTGTGAGTTTGAGGAAAACTAGGGCTGCCTTCTGAGTTCAAGACTTGACTGAATTACATAGTGAGACCATGTCAAAAAAAGCCAACCAGGCTGGGGCAGGAAGGTCTGAGATACTGGTTCTCCAGAAGGCCACCAAGGTGAGGAATATAGCTTCCCTAGATAAGCTGGGGTTGTGGGTCAGTTGTAGAGCACTTGCTTAGCATACAGGAAGCCCTGGATTCTATCCCTGGCACCATAAAAACAAAAGAAGTCCAGCAGATTTGGGGGCCTGGGTTTTCCTCAGCTATGTAGCCTTGGTAGGTCTCTCAGCTTCTCTGAGTCTCATTTTCTTGATCTGAGAAGTGGGGGTGATGAGTCAAATTCCATTCAGAGGGCTGTGGTGTGAGGTGCAGAGAGGTGCAGTCACTTCTGTCCAGGCCCCAGTGCCAGGCTGTTTTACTGTCTGATGGTAGGCAACCTCTGTAGAACAGGGAGCTGCGTGGGACTGGGCTGCTGTGTGGACCTAAGAGGCCACTGGGGCTTTAGAGGGGAACCAGTACATGTGTTTGGGATAGAGGGGCTGAAAAGTAGCACAGAGAGTGGCAGTGTGTGTGTAACACACCCAAGAACAAAGAGCCACCAGCTGTGACTCAGGGAGTCAGTCCGTCCTTCATACACTCCAGGGTTTTTCTTTTAAATCAGTATCTATTTATTTATTTTATTTTTTAGGGGTTTTGTTTTGTTTTGTTTTGTTTGTGGAGACGGGGGTCTCACTTTGTCTTTCAGGCTGGTCCTGAGCTCACTGTGTAGCCCACACTAGCCTTGAACTCTCAGTATCCTCCTGCCTCTGCCTTCGGAGTGCTGGAATTACAGGCTTGAGCCACCACACCCGGCACTGTGGTATGTGGTACCAGGGGAATCAAACTTGGGACCTAGCACTTGGGCAGACACTAGAACCACTGAGCTAAATCCTTGGCCCTATTTTGGGTTTTTTGAGACAAGATCTCACTATATAGTCCAAGTTGTCCTTGAAGTACTACTAGGTAGTCCAGGGTGGCCTTGCGCTCATAATGATCTTCTTGCCTCAGCCTCCTGAGTGCTAGGGATTACAGGCATGTGCTACCACTCTTGGCTCCCCAGGATTCTTTAGTGTATTCTTCCAGGATGTCTAGGAGCCATGTGGTCCTGTAGTTGATTTTCTAGACTTTTCATCGTGGGCAGGTTGAGCTGGGTCACTCTAATATGGTCCATTGTTCTAGAGTTCTGCACAGTCTGACCTCTAGCCTTGGATGAGTGGGCTACACTCACTCCCTGAGTATCTTGTGTGGGCTCAGGATGGGGTCAGAGGGGAAAGCTTTCATCTCTCCCTCTCTGTGTGTATCCCTGAGGCTGGGAGCCTCCTGGGGTGGGGATTCTGCCATCTCCTCTCTGTATCCTAGGGCCCAGCACTAGATTAGTGCTGTCCGGGTAGCCCATGCTGCTTCTGTGGTCCTGTTTTAGAGATGGGTCAGTTAGCGTCCTTTGAGGATGGGACCAGAGATTTAGTTCAGTGGTTCTAGTGCCTGCCTGCCTAGCAAGCAGCATAAGGTCCTGAGTTCAATTCCCGGTAACCACATACAACAATGCCAGGTATGGTGGCTCATGCCTATCAGCAATCAGCACCACACACCACAGTGCCGGTTGTGGTGGCTCACACCTGTAATCCCAGCACTCGGGAGGCAGAGGCAGAAGGACTGCTGTGAGTTCGAGGCTGAGTTCAGGACCAGCCTGAACTACAAAGTGAGACCCAGTCTCAAAAAAAAGTCCTATAAGGATGATTTTCAGCCAGGTTCACACAGCCTGTGACAAAGATAAGGACAGCTAGCCTGGCTCAGGGAGCTGAGCCATTTGGTGCCCTCCGGGGGCCTTCTTTCAGACATCAGGACCACTCCCAGACTTTTGGGGTCCTTGACTCACTGGCCAGGCAGTGTCCCTGTTCTCCAGCCTCAAGTCCCGTACCCCTGCAAGCTTGGGGGTAAAGATCTCTGGCATCAGGCTGAGGGTCACAGGGCAGGTCTTAAGCTCTCTAAACTTGTTTCTTCATCTGGAAAACAGACTCCAAAACCTGGCCCCGAAGTACTAGGGGGAGAGAGTGGTTAGAAGAGAATAGTACCTGTGTTGCTCTTAGCTGGTGCCTAGACCTAGTAAAAGTAAGTGTTTGCCATCTTTATTACTACTATGATGCTGTTATTTTGTTATCACTGCATTATTATTCATGCTCCCAGGGACCCGCAGCGGTGGTCAGGCCTGGACTCAGCTGTGGTCTGAGCTACAGAAGAGAAGTTGCAGTTTCTAATTAGTGCTCCAAGGAGAGGCTCTGAGTTGTTACTTTTGCTTCAGGGTCCCACCTGCCCAAGGCTTCCCCAGCCCCTCTCATCCACTGGGTAGGGGCCCCGGGTCCCCTGCCTCATCTCAGGTATAGGGGAGCTGGCCCTAGGCGAAAGCCTCCCCAAATTTCCCCTGCCACTCCCTCTGCCTCCCAGACCTCCAGGGCCATGAATCATTTATGAGGCAAAAATGAAACCAATTAAGGACAAACTTTGAAAGCCTCTAATTGCTGCGCCTGGTGGCACCGAGAAGTGAGGGGAGGCAGGCGGGCTCACTGTGGAATCTCCTTGGCCCAGGCCTTCCCAGGTCGCCTGCCCGCCACTCTCTGGGCGCCTTGGCCTCCCGGCTCCCCGCCTGGAGGCGGCCATGGACGTGCCTGTGCGTCTGCTCCCCGGCGCCCGCCTGGTCCCAGGCAGACTAATTAGGCTGGGCTCCCTCCCCACACTGCCCGCTGCCTGCTGCCTGCTCCAGGCCTGAGGTGATGGCGGCTGTTCCTGCCCTTCTGGGGCCTGTGTCCCAGACGAGGCCAGGATGCCGGGTGTCTGGACGAGAGCCTGGGGTCCATACACCCCCACAGAGGGACAGCTCTGGAGGGTGCTGGAGTGCAAGGCGGGCTGAGTCCCTTCCAGTCTCAGAGACAGAGATGCTTATCTCAGGCAGAGAGGAAGAGGGGCCCAGCTCTCAGCTTTGCAAGACACCGTGACCTCTGCAGATTCTGCGGCCTCAGTTTCCTCAGTTGTAAGCAGCCAGGACCAGACCGTTTTCTCCTGGATTTAGATTTGGGGAACTGGATGTTCTGTACCTCTCACTCCGCTCTCATGCGAGCTGTTGAGGGTGTGGAGGTCAGGGTCTGGATGTGCAGGGCCTGCCTGGCTGCATGAGCCTAGGGGCCAGTTCCTGGCCCACCAGCTGTGCTAGGGGCCAGGCAGTCCCTGGGCATTCAGGCACGTTGTTTGCTGAAACAGAATTTCCGTGCTTGTGTTTTTCCATAATTATATTAGCAGGTGGGATTTTTCCTCGGGGAAGCAGTTTGAGGGGGAGCGCCATGGCTATGTCCCCGCCTGCTCCGAGCGTGAGCTCACACTCATTCTGCCCGCCCGCCAGCCTGCCGTAATGATTTTTTAATTATGCAGCCAGTGCTCGGAATTGCTAATCCACCTCCAGTCCCAGCATCCCCTCCTGCAGCTCCCACCCTGGTCCCTTGCAGTCATCCCTAGGGTGGAGGTGCCTAGCCCTGTGCCTGTCACTGAAAGCCCAGGATGTGACTACCACAGTGGGCGAGAGTATAGGTCAGGAAGGGCCGTGGGGAGCTGTCCTCTGTCTACCAGTGACAGGACTCAGAGAGGGCTTTGGCTTTCCTCAAGCCCTAGCATGACTTTCTCACCCACTAGGACAGCTGTGCCTCGAGAAGGGGGTGGGGCAGTGATCCGAATCTGCCCCTGAGTGATGTGTCTGCACCATTTCAGGAACATGAGTCCATCCCTTCCAGCCTTGTGTGACCCAAGGACACAACACACAAGCGCAGTCTTTATCACACCCACCCTCACACTTTGCCTCCCTTTACACACACTCAGCTGCGACACAAGCACAATGGCAAGCTGTGTGTTTCTCTCACACACAACACACCTGAGGGCTGGGCACCCTCAGAAGACCCTGCTGCTGCCTGGCTCCCTTGGCCCTAGGTCCCCTTTTTCCCTCACCCACCTCCTGGGAGGTGCACTGAGGTCCCCCAGCTCTTGCCTGGTGGGGGGCTGCCTCAGGCTGGCCTGACTGAGCCTCCATCGACCCTGGCCCCAGGGATGTGGGGGGGTGTCTGCAGCACAGTGGCGGCGGGTGGCTGCGGCTCCTCTCCAGGCGCCCAGCTGTGGCATCTGTCAAGGTCAGATAGCGACTCCGGAACCAGCCGGCTCGGCCCCATGGCCCCGCTCGCCTCATTATTTTTGTGTTCCGGGGCTGCTGCGGCGACACCTCCCTCCCTCCCCCTCAGCCTCCCGCCTCTTGCCTGCCTCCCCCACGCCTCTGCAGGGAGGGCTTGCGGTCTGGGGGCTTTTGTTTTCCAGTTTTTCCACACTCAGGGCAGGCAGGCGGGTAGACACTGGCCAGAGCTGTTGGACCTTGAACATCAGACAAGACAGGTGCCTCCCTCATGGCCTGGACGGGTCCTCAGCTGGTGGAGCTAGCGGAACTGTGACTTGGTCTCAGGGGGACACACTGAACTTGGGAGGAGCCCGGCCGATTGCAAACGAGCCCAGGTGCACCTGTGGGCAGCATCCTGTTTGCACAGGTGCCCTAGAAGCTGGTCCCAGCTCACGTACCCCCAGAACCGATGACACAGCGCACAGTGTGCACACATTGGTGTTCTCGCAGCACGTACAGGGATCCCACATAAATCCGACCTCCATGTAAGCCACAGAACCTGTGTACTACTCTGGGCACCTGCATCCCTAGTGTGGCTAACACAGACCTCCGCCTTCCACGCAGGGTAGCGGGTGGGCATCTCACCTCTGCCTGCATAGGTATGTAAACCCCATGTGTTACAGCAGAGCTCCAGGCCACAGAGGGTGACTTCTGAGACTGCACATGCAACAAGGCATGTCATACCTCCCAGACCTAGGCACGCCCATACGCAGTTGCCAACATGCTTCCTGGAAGACACAAACACGATCATACATAGTGCCACTCCCCGTGGCACACTCCATCCCACACTCACTCCCAAGTGCCCTGTTTCTTGAGCCACTATCCACGGAGCCTTTGTCTGCTGAAATGCTGGGAAGTGCACGTGAGGAGCCTGTGCTTGCCGAGTGGGAAATGGTGGGAGGATAGATGCCTCCCACTCCACCCCGCCACGTGCACTGCCCTGGTCCGCGTAGGTCCCAGAGAGGTTGGTGGCTGCCACCAGCAGCAGCAGGCTCGGGCATGACTGCTGACTCCGCAGCCCCCGATGAGGATGTGTAAGTGTTGGGGGAATGGGATGTGGGCAGACTGCAGCCTCCCCAGGTCTCGGGCTGCCCTGGCCATCCACTTCCTCCTCCAGCTGTGGACTGCTATGACTGCCCCCAAGAGGGGGAGGTGGCTGGAGGCTCAGTGGTGGCCGAGCCTCCACCCCCAGGAAACTCAAAACTCTGGGCCAGCCGCGGGTGGCGGGTTGGGGCAGGCACAAAGAGGGCCTCTGTGCAGCCGGCTGGGCTGCCCACAGGATTCTGGGGGAGGCGGCAGGAGCCGGTTTCCGTCCCGTTCTGCTTCCTGCGGAGGCTGCCGGAATGCCCGGAGCTCTGGCCCAGCTTGGCTTGTCCAGCCCACCCGGAGCCCTTTCCCGACTTTTCCTGGGACTTGGAGTACAGCTGCAGACTTCTCAGCAATGGTGCAGTGGTGCCCTAGTGTGATTTGAGAGCCTAAGTGCCATCCCAGAGACCCATGGGACTCTTCCTGAGAGCTGAACTAAGCCTTATCTTCCCACTGAAGTCTCTCCATGTGCCTTAGAGCCTTTACCAGTGTCGGAGAGCGACATGGAGACATTCAGACCCAAGTTCTAATCCAGGTTCTGCCACCTGCTGACCTTGTGATCTTAGGAAAGTGACATTTCTTTCCTGAGCCTCAGTCTCTTCATCTGTAAAATGGGGATAATAATAAAGAGTTATAGAGAGAATCTAGTGATAAAATGGATGTAAAATGCTTAGTATCCTGCTGGGCAGAGAATGATGCCATTATTAGGACCTACTGTTGTCAAGTCCCCTGGAGAAATGAATATGAAGGGCTGGCCACCCTTTACCACAGAAAGCTGCACATCCTCTGGGGTTTGGGCTCAGCCTTGCTCAAAACCCTTCTCTTCAGATACACTTCCCTACCTGCAGACAGTATCACTGCTGCGTCAGAGTGAGTGGAGAGTTGCTATTTGGAGTCTTTTTTTTTTTTCCTGTTTATGTTGTCTGCCCCATGAGATCACAAGTCCCTGCAGTTTGGGATGAGAAGTAAGAACCACTCTCCATGTAACAGAAGAGAAACTGAGGCTGGGTAGGGGGAAAGGACTTGGTCCGTAGTCAGTGAGGGCAGTGCAGAGCCACAAACAGACCCGAGGACTCCAGTTACTTGCCACTCTGTGGACATGGCTGCCGCCCCCACAGATGGGCCATGCAGGAGTCCTGGAAGGATGGGACCCTCTCAGATTCCTTCCCTGGTTGCCCTACGATGAACTGTCAGGAGGGAAGCCCTCCATGGATAATGGACTCTGGTCTTGGATTGGTGCCAGCCGAGACATCACCATTTTGGGAAACATTTAGTCCAAGATCTTGGGGGACCCCTGAGGGCAGGACATGATTTTCTCCACATCAAATTGCTTATCAAATTGCCTTCTATAAGTTGGGCGTGATGGCACATGTCATCTCAGCTGCTTGGAAAGCTGAGGCAGGACAATCATAAGGTTGGGCTGCATAGTGAGACCCTGTCTCAAGAATCCAGTTTTAACAGCTAGGATTTAGCTCATTGGTTCTGGCACCTGCCTTGCAAGGGCATGGCTACATCATGAGCTCAGGGCCAGCCTGAATTACAAAGCAAGACCTTGTTTCAAAAAAAAAAACAAAAAAACAAAACCTAGTTTACAGCCGGGCATAGTGTCACACACTTGTAGTTCCAGCACAGGAGGCTAAGGTTAGGAGGATGGCATTGAGTTTGTAGCCTGAGCTGCATAGTAAGTTCAAGGCCTACCTCAACTACACAATGAGACCCTGTTTAAAAAAAGAAGCCATTTAAAAATAATAATCAAATTTTTAAAAATAAAATACAAGGACTGAGGATGTAGCCCAGTGGCAGAGCACTTGCCTAACATGCATGAAGCCCAGAGTTCAATCCCCAGCACCACTACCAAAAAAAACCCACCAGAAACCCTGTTCTATATACTGTAGCATCAGCACTGAAGGGTATGGGTTTAGTAGTATACAGTATTTACCATAGAGGAAGGCTACACAAATGGTGATCCTTGTAGCCCCACGTGACATATGGGGAAAGGGGCCCCAGGGCCATATTCTGAAGGTCTTCCTGGCCCTTTGAGCCTTTCAGGAAGAAGCCTGGCTGAGGAGGTGTGTGTTGCCAAAGGCCTTGCCTCTTATCGGGTTTCCTTGTCTCACTCCTGACAGCCCAGGTTTGAGCAGACCTCTGCCCGGCACCTTAGCACCTGGGCTGATCTGTAGTTTGGGGAGCTCTCCGGAGAGATGAGAGTCTATATACCCAGGCGACGTTCTCAGATGTCTAGCAGCATGTGTGAGGCTGAGGAGTGGTTCCTGCCCTGAGAAGAGGGGTGCAGAGGGCTCAGGAAAGAATGACTACAGTGCCCTTTTCTGTCTGTGGCAGCCGGTCCTAGGGTGCTGGTCTTAGGAAGCCCTTGCATTGTCTCTCCCCGGGCCACCTGCTGGGTGTGCACAGTGGTAGTGTGCCAGTGTACATCCGTCCGTCTGTGGCAGGGTTGTGCTCTGTGGTCTCTGGCTGGGGCAGCGTTTTCCCGGCCTCTAAAATCAGTGTCCCTGTGTTCATCTCCTGGGCTTGAGTGGGGCTTTTTCCTCTCTGGAAACTCCCCAGGCTGAATCATGGGAATGAGAGACGACACCCCCTTCCCACATTGCTCAGCTCAGCTCATCCTATGTCTGTGCCCCACCACCCCCAGCCCACACGCCATGGTGTGGCTTCTGTGTCACCTTGGAGGTCGTGGTGGTTAGGAGGGGGCTACAGGAGCTCACGGAGTGTGTGGAAACACTGATGCTTGAGGCCAGGTCCACCCAGACACAGGTGGTGGTGATGGTGGGCTCTCCCTGAGGGCCCCCTCCATTTGCTGCCAGACAGACCTGAACACTGCTCAGGCCAGCAAGGAGTAGAGGGACGGTGCCTTGGGCAAATCTTGCCCTTGGTGAAGGTGACGGTTGCACACTTGTAAAACTTTACTCAAACAGAGGGGTTGGGGTTTGACACAGTTTGTAATCCCTGCACTCTGGGCAACTGAGGCAGGAAGACCATGAGTTCGAGGCCAGCCTGGGTTTCCTAACAATAAGTTCAAGGCCAGCCTGGAACATAGTGAGACCTGTCTCAAAGAAAATAAATGAAACACATTAAACATTTACTCAAAACCATTGAATTATACCCTTTAAAAAGGATGAATTTTATAGCATGGAAGCTGTACCTCAGTAAACTTCTTAAAAATCCTGCCCGTGGCACCAAGGCCCCTCCCCATTGGGAGCCTGCCAAGCTCAGAGCAATACCTTACACTCATTTCTTACTGCTCTCTTTTTTCCTTAGTAAACTTCCAGCTGTGTCCCCTTCTGTAAGCTCCCAGTCCAGCAGCCTCTTCTCCCAGTCAAGGCCACCCCCATCCCAGTCAGTCTCAACCCAGCCCAGCTTCTTTGCACTCCTGGTCTGTATCCCCCTTGTCACCCCCGGCCACAGAGCATGTGCTAGCACTTACTTTGGGGTAAGTGCGGGTGCACCTGCAGCCATGATTGTGCACACAGCAGCTTTCCATCCCCAGATACTGTGGAGTTCAGGACAGAGTCCTGTGGGAGGTGCAGTGAGGTGGTTCTGGGTCCGAGGATGGAGTGAGGACTCTGCCACCACTTCTGTTGACTTCATTGCCAGCTAGTATTGTGATGTCACTGGCCCAACATTCAAGGTTCCTGCCTGTGCATCTCCAAATCCCTCAGGTGGGGGCGCTCTCCTGGAGTCTGACAGCTCGCCTCTTGACCACAGAGAGGTGACTGGCATGGTAACAGACATGGGTTGGGGGGTGGCAAGGTGATTGGGTCGCCTTGCCCTGGGCCACTTTGGTCATTGTACAGGTAGAACAAGGTAGTCACAGAGCAGTGTGACTAACACCTGGGCTCTGGGCTAAAGTTCTACCCTTACTGGGCACCAGCTCTTTGATCTTGAGCTGACAATTTGAACTTTTCTGTGAGCCTCAGCTTCCTCATCTGTGAAGTCAATAGGTTTCATGTCTTTGGGATGGATTTCTGTTATTTGTTATGTAAAACAGACTGGCCTTGAACTTGGTGTGTACCCAGTACTGACCTTAAACTTATAATTCTCTTGCCTCATTTTCCCAAGTGTCAGGAATATAGGTGTGTGCATTATGCAGGTCTTCCATTCTATTTTAAACATAAGAATGCCGGGGCCGGGGATTTAGCTCAGTGGTTCCGGCGCCTGTCTTGCAAGCACAAGGACCCAGGTTTGATTCCCTGGCAATCACATACAATACTGACTCACACCCAGTGTGCTCCCAGACTGCAAGTCCCTGAGCCTGGGGTCCCTGATTCTCTCTGAGCCCCTGGTACTCTCTGAGCCCCATCATGCTGGTCTCTGGCCCCCTGACCACTGGGTGTAGAGACTCAGCAGCAATCAGCACCATATACCACAGTGCCAGGCCTGATGGCTTACACCTATAATCCCAGCACTCAGGAGGCAGAGGCAGGAGGATTGCTGTGAAGTGAGTTTGAGGCTGAGCTCAGGGCCAGCCTGAACTACAAAGCGAGACCCTGTCTCAAAAAACCTAAAAAAAATTAAATTAAATTAAATTAAAACAAATAAATATAAGAACGCTGGGACTACTGGGTGCCCTGGTACTTACCTGTATCCCAACCACTGAAGAGGCTGAAGCAGGAAGATTGCAAGTTCAAGGCCTATCTAAGCAACTGAGGAAGACCCTGTCTTGGAAAAAATAAGTGGGCCAGAGGATGTAGCTTACTCTTCATGGGTTCCGCCCCCAATACCAAAGTCAGTCAAACCAGCCGAGGACAGTGAATGCTCAGTAAGTAGCTGATTAGACAAAGGAACTCTAGCGTCAACCTTGGTACTGGATGGATGGAGGAGTCTGTACTTGGCTAGGGAGAGGAGCAGGGTCTGCGCCTTCTGGAAGTGGAGGCAAGGAGTCGTCCCCACTGCCGCTGGGGGGCTCTCTCTGACTCTCCCTGTCTGCCTTTCCTCTCAGTGCCTGGAGGTGTTAGTTCCCAAGGGCTGAGTCCTGCCTGGAGCTAAAAACTCTTCGCTTCCCATCCCTGCTTTCCCTTCCTTCCCTAGCCTTAGACTGGACGTGGCCGGTCTCGCCTGGTCTTCCCGATTCTTACCCTCCCCGTGTGGCCATGTCTGTCGGTCCCTGTACCCCTCAGCCTAGGACTCTCTCCCTGACTCTTTCTGTGTTTCCCGGACCTGCAAGTCCCTGAGCCTTGGGTCCCTGGTTCTCTCTGAGCCCCATCATGCTGGTCTCTGGCCCCCTGACCACCTTCTGCCCTTTCTAACCTTGACCTTTCACCCTCCCTCTCCAGATCCCTTTTCCTCGGACCCAGCCCTCGAGTTCTGTCAGCATTCTCTGTCCCCACCACCTGTCTCTGCTCTTCTGGCCCCTTGTCCCCTCTGCCCCTCCGCTCTCCGTGACTTGTTCCCCGCCCCCTGAGCTCTGTCCCTGCCCGTCAGCCCCTGGTCCCAGCTCCCGGCCGCCGGCTCCTGCATGGACAAAGGGGTCCTTTGTGGGCTGACCGCGGCTGGCGGGGCGGCGGGGCGCTGGCTCCGCATTGCTGATGAAACGGAGCCCTTTGTTGTCCCTCCTCAGGCGCAGTATTTCTTTTGGGGGCTGGATGCGTTCCTGGCAGGGCCGATGATGGATGCGCCCGCCGCCGCCCGCCAGCTTTCCCTCCCGCTCGTTCCCGCTCCGCTTCAACGCAGCCCCGGCTCCTCCCCTGCTGCCTGGGCACTGCCAGGCCCTGCCTGGCCTGGGGGGGGGTGCTGTGTGTCCTGTAACCTAGGAGAAGGTCACCTCTGTGTCCCCCCTTCTGTGAACAGGGCGGATAGAGCCTGTGCTCCGGGGTCCACTGGGACTGAGGCATCAGCTTCCCTAGATCTGAGGAAAAGGATGAGCCAGATATGGGGTAGATTCGGAACCAGCGAGAGGACCAAGCCATGAGGACTATGTGTGGGTGTGAGGACAGTTACCTGCGGCCGTCGTGATAACCTCCTCCACCTACAGCTTCTCAGACTGACAGACCAGTATTCTGAGGTGTCACCTGTTCAGTGACACGTCATGCCCTTGGTCCCAGGTTCAGCAGGTCCCAAGACCTGGGGGCTGAGGGTAGATGGGATAGAGGAAACGATAGAAAAAGTAGCTCAGAGAAATTCCAAGAGGTTTGTTTCCCACTAAGAGCGACTCAGGATGGAGACAAAAGCGGAGGTTCCGCCAGCACGCCAGCCTTGCACCAACGCAGCCAGGCCGGCTGTTGGAGGGAGCTGACTTCTAATTGACCTGGCCGCCCTGCACGCAGAGCCAGATCCTGGAGCTGTGAGGAGGGAGGGAGCAGCAGAGCAAGAGCAGCGTTAATGCAGCTATCGATTTCTGCCACCAGCCAGCAGGCCACGGGTGGGGGGGCGCACATAGGGGCTGGAGCATAGACTGCTCCTCTACCCCCTCTCGAGCGCAAAGACCCCTGCCTCTTCCTCTTCCCCACATCTGGGGCTGCCGGATCAGCTCCAGGGCACGGTAGTTGATTGGAAGAGCAGGACTCGGGAGCAACATCTTGGTGGTTTCTGACTCTGGTCTCACTAGCCCTGGTCCCCCACACCAGCCGGAGTTACCAGTCTCTGAAGGAAGCCGAATATATGGTCTAGGCTTGGCCTCTGGAGGTTATATAGCACTGCAATACCTCTACATGAGTGTCTCTGACCCCCAGCCCAACGTGGATACTGCCAGGCCCTCCTGGATCTATCCTGGTGCCTCTGCCAGCTTGACTAACCCTTCTTCACCCATCTGCCTTTGTTAGGGAGCCCAGGGCGAGATGGTGCCCATTGTGGAGGGTCCGGGAGGGTCTGGCTGTGTGTCTGCCGGTCACTTCACCCTGGAGTTTTCTCCTTGGCCACCCGGCCCCCTTCCTCTTTGTGGTCACTCCTTGGCAGTCCTGGAGCAGAGGACAAGGTAAATGAGGAAGGCTGGACTAAAAGATCAGATCAGATCAGATGAAATGAGCAGCTAGAGCAGCCAGTCGGGAATGAGGGGGTGTCTGGGGACAGTGATCCAGTGTGTTCCCGCCCTCAGCATCAGGGTGGGATAGGGCTCGCCACGTGTGTGCCTCCTCCTTGAGCCACCAGCTATTGAAGGACTGGGCCCTGCCTTCTCACCACTTCCCTGGGGCTGCTGGGTTACAATGGGCAGCGGGGGGGCGGGGGGATGCTAGACAACCAAGACCAATGAGGAAACTGCCATCTCCCCTATCTGGACCAATTCCTTCCAGCTAATGCTGGAAAAAGTGCCTCTGCCTTGGGGCTTGAGTGTAATAGGCCCTGTGCTAGCAAAGGGCACCTTGAGGGTTGAACCCATACTTGGTCACATCCTGTCCCAACCCAAGACCCCTCTACTGCAGCTCTGGTTCTCACAGGGACCTCAGCAGGCCCCATGCTGCAGGCCTTGTGAGGCCTCTGCCCCATCAGGCTGGGAGCTGTCCGAGGCCCAGGTGGAGTTGAGTCACATCTGAGATGATGCTGAGTGAGGAGTGGAACAAGGAGGAGCTGTGTCGTAGCGTGAACCTTCTGGCTTCGCCTCTCTCAAGGGAAGGCTTGTCCTCTGGACTAGTGCCACTTGTCTTTTTTTTTTGAGACAGGGTCTCACTTTGTGATTCAGGCTGGCCCTGAGCTCAGTCTCAAACTCACATCACAATCCTCCTGCCTCTGCCTCCCGAGTGCTGGGATGACAGGCGTGAGCCACCACACCCGGCACTGTGGTATGTGGTACTGGTTGCTGCTGGGTGTGAGTCTCCACGCCCAGTATGGCATGTGGTTACCAGGGATCGAACCTGGATCATTGTGCTTGCAAGACAGGCGCCGGAACCACTGAGCTAACTCCCCGGCCGTAGTGCCACTTGTCTTGTAGTAGAGGGGAGATGGCTCCTCAAGGTTCTTTTCTCTACTGTTAGACCTTGGGTTGAACAAAACAGTCAGGCACTTTCACCTGTAGGACTTGTTAGAGCCTTGAAATAACAGATATATAGTAAAGTTTCTAAATGAGAATCTAGGAGCAGCTTCACAGGCTTTTTGACCTATACTTTTAAGCATTTCTCTCCTATTTTTCTCATCTGTGAAATGCAGGAATACCAGCCACTGGTAGGATGCTTCTGAGTCTTAACTGAGATAATACAAATTTAAAAAACTCCCAACCAAGGTGTGCTTGGCACTCAATAGACACTTCATCTGGCTTGTGGTGGTTCTCATGGCAACACAGGTGATGATGGTAGTGGTGTTGGAGGAGAGGTTTACTACTACTCTGACCCTGTATCCTCTTGTCCCAACAGAGTAAAGACACTTCCACGTGGACACCTGACCATGTACCTGCCCTGAGCAGCAAGGCCCGCCAGGCATCTCTGTTGCAGGCAGCCAGGGCAGGCGCTCGTCTGTGAACCCCTGGCAGTTGGCAGGCTTTCTCAGCAGCGGGTTCTGGGCCTCAGCCCCACCATGTCGAGCCTCGGTGGTGGCTCCCAGGATGCCGGCAGCAGTAGCAGCAGCAGCACCACCACCACCAATGGCAGCAGTGGCCCAAAGGCAGGAGCAACAGACAAGAGTACAGCAGTGGCAGCCACTTCCCCTGCCTTGGTGGCGGACGACGCACCTCCCCCTGAGCGTCGGAACAAGAGTGGCATCATCAGCGAACCCCTCAACAAGAGCCTGCGTCGCTCCCGCCCTCTCTCCCACTATTCTTCTTTTGGTGGCAGTGGTGGCAGTGGCAGCCTGATGGGCGGGGAGTCTGCTGACAAGGCTGCTGCAGCTGCGGCCTCCCTATTGGCCAATGGTCACGACCTCGCGGCGGCCATGGCGGTGGACAAAAGCAACCCTACCTCAAAGCACAAAAGTGGTGCTGTGGCCAGCCTGCTGAGCAAGGCAGAGCAGGCCACGGAGTTGGCAGCCGAGAGACAGCTGACGCTGCAGCAGTTCGCGCAGTCCACGGAGATGCTGAAGCGCGTGGTGCAGGAGCACCTCCCGCTAATGAGTGAGGCAGGTGCAGGCCTGCCTGACATGGAGGCCGTGGCGGGCGCTGACGCCCTCAATGGCCAGTCCGACTTCCCCTACCTGGGCGCTTTCCCCATCAACCCAGGGCTGTTCATCATGACCCCAGCAGGCGTGTTCCTGGCCGAGAGCGCGCTGCACATGGCTGGCCTGGCCGAGTACCCCATGCAGGGAGAGCTAGCCTCTGCCATCAGCTCGGGCAAGAAGAAGCGGAAACGCTGCGGCATGTGTGCGCCCTGTCGGCGGCGCATCAACTGCGAGCAGTGCAGCAGTTGTAGGAACCGAAAGACTGGCCATCAGATTTGCAAATTCAGAAAATGTGAGGAACTCAAAAAGAAGCCTTCCGCTGCTCTGGAGGTAACAGCGCCTTAGAGGGAGGTGTGTGGGCTCTTGTGTCTGTCTGGCAGTCCAAACCCACCCTACAGTCCCAGAGCCCACCCTTCCTGCCTGGGTGTGTCTAGGGAGACACCCAGTCGTGAGATCTGGGGTCTGGCTTCCAGACACCAATTCACTGCCCTAAAAGTCAAAGCCAAATCCTAAGATCCCAATAGGCCATAGTTTGCAAGGCAGGCCTAGCACTGGAATCCTCATGCCCCTCCTGGGGTCTGGGTCAGGTATTGAGATTCCCAACTAGGCCCTAAGTTTCCGACTCTCAGACGTGCCCTAAAAGTATCCAGTCCATGACCCAAGATTCTGGAACTGTGCCCTTTGAGAAGTCTGTGCCTCAGACTCTATGGCCGTAAGATAAGGCCTTCACTTCCCCCTGAGTCCCACCTTCCTATAAGGCCACCCAGGGGTAGAGAGGCTCTAGGACTGGCTGTTCTGCCTGCAGGCCTGAGAGAATCCTGGATCTGTGCACCTAGTTGGCACATTTTGAGGCCTAGGTTAGGGATGACCATAAACAAGGGCCTGTCCACCACAAGTGTGACTTAGAGAAGGCTCAGAGCTTCCCGTGCTTTCTGTTTGCCCTTGTGGCAGGGCTTATCCCTGTGCACCCAATGTGGCAACTTAGCTGGAATGCCAGCCTGGTTACAAAGCATCTTTTCAACTTGATGTCCCTGCCTCTCTGCCAGTGGGCTTGACGCAAACGTCCAGAATGGCTGGAAAACAACAATGGCTCAGCTGTGGCCTCATGGCCACCCCCTCCCTAGGCCCAGACCTCACGTGTTTATTTGCCTACATGCACACAAAGGCACCCCCTTTCCTCCAGTGTAGAGACACACACACGCATACCTGCCCAGTAGGCATACTCCCGTGATAGATGCAGCTGCTTGCTAAACACCAGACATCCCTCTGATGGTGCTGCATACGCACTGCGCAGTCTAGGGCGGCGTGAGGCACACACCCGTGTACATAGCCAGTGCGCACGCTCACCGGACAGAAACAGACACAGCCCCCAGATGCACCTCGGCCACCGGGTGTTGGCGCCTTGGGGCCAGGGAAGGGGTTTGCCTCACTGGAAGGAGGACTCCTGGGCACGGTGGCTCAGGAGGCCTGGGTCCTCGGGGCCTTCGGCAGGTCACGGCTTCTCTGATAGCAGGAACTCCGCGGGGTGGCTGCCTTTATCCATCCCATCCCTCCGCCATGAGGCCATCCACGGGGAACGTCTTTGCACCAGACCCACCGGGACCCTGACTGAACTCTCTCCTTGTTTTTGTCTCCCGCCCCCGCCAGAAGGTGATGCTTCCGACGGGAGCCGCCTTCCGGTGGTTTCAGTGACGGCGGCGGGAACCCAAAGCTGCCCTCTCCGTGCAATGTCACTGCTCGTGTGGTCTCCGGCAAGGGATTCGGGCGAAGACAAATGGATGCACCTGTCTTTAGAACCAAAAATATTCTCTCACAGATTTCATTCCTGTTTTTATATATATATTTTTTGTTGTCGTTTTAACATCTCCACGTCCCTAGTATAAAAAGAAAAAGAAAAAAATTTAACTGCTTTTTCGGAAGAACAACAACAAAAAAAGAGGTAAAGACGAATCTATAAAGTACCGAGACTTCCTGGGCAAAGAATGGACAATCAGTCTCCTTCCTGTGTCGATGTCGATGTTGTCTGTGCAGGAGATGCTGTTTTTGTGTAGAGAATGTAAATTTTCTGTAACCTTTTGAAATCTAGTTACTAATAAGCACTACTGTAATTTAGCACAGTTTAACTCCACCCTCATTTAAACTTCCTTTGATTCTTTCCGACCATGAAAATAGTGCATAGTTTGCCTGGAGAATCCACTCACGTTTATAAAGAGAATGTTGATGGCGCCGTGTAGAAGCCCCTCTGTACCCATCCTCTCAGAGCTGCCGGCAGGAACCCATCGGAGGGAGGGTGCACCCCAGCCCCAGGCCAGCCGTGCGGCACCCACCGAGCACTGACTGGGACCCCCCCACCCCAACAGTGATGATTTTGGAAAAATCAAAGTTCTATTCGTCTATCCACTGAGATCTGGCGAGCCCATGTCTCGGTATTTCCGATCCTGGCTACTTCCCTTAGAGAAAATATGTCCTTTTTTGGGCCTTGCTAATGGCAGCAGAAGAAAGGGCTTCTTTGGGTGATCCCCTGCCGGTGGGGGTGGGAGCCCAAGGGGCACCCTGTGGCCCCAGGGCCCCCTGCCCGAGGCCAGCTTCCTGCTGATGAACATGCTGTTTGTATTGTTTTAGGAAACCAGGCTGTTTTGTGAATAAAACGAATGCATGTTTGTGTCATGAAGCACTGCTGGCTTCTTGCTCTCCAGTTTTGGGGGGCTGGCTTGGGGGCTGTTGCTGGGCAAGGGTTGTGTGGCGAAGAAGAACAACCCAAAGACACCCTTAGAGGTGGGTTATCTTGGGAAGATAGGCCTTTGAGATCCAGTAGCAGGGAGAACAGGAGGGTGGAAATGGTCGCCTTGTAGAGGGGCCTGCACCGAGCCCCCAGGATCCTACACCTGCCTGGATCCCACTCCTGAACACCAGGACCATTGGCATTTTCATTTGCCCTGGCCACTTTATCAGGCCCCTGGACTCACCAGGCCAGGTCAGTGGCAAGCACCCTGTAGACTGGGGTGCAGCCTGCGCTCCCTGCTTTCCTCTTGTGTGCAGGATCTACTGCTCCCCTCCGCTGGACTGATTCTCCTGGGAGAGCTTTGGCCCAGGCTCCTGGGGACCTGGCTATGCCCAGCGCACACTCAGACCCTGCCCTGCATTTCTTTTGAGCCCCAAGGGTTTTAGCCTGAGGTCTGAGGGTGCCCTGTTTTGGATTGCCCCCTCCTTCCCAAATATTTCTTGGTACAAGTTGTTTGAGACCTTAGAGGCCAGGTGTCTGGGGAAGTCGCCACAGTCACGTGGCAGAGGCCAGGGCAGAGTGAACAGGAAGAAGTGGCAGTTGCCTGCCTTTTCCTCCACGTCACAGGCCAGGATGAAGGATGAGGCCTCTCCATGTAGGGCTGGAGCGTCTTTTCTCCAGCTGCTTTGCCTTGGTGGAAATGAGGCTAGACTTGAAGAAGGACTTCCTGACAGTATTGGAGCCTGGTTTTCAGGTGGGTGAGCGATTTCAGAACAAAGGAAGGGGCAACTTCTAAAGCTAAGTGGGTGGGGAGATGGGCTGTTTCTGCCATTGTTCCTGGAAGGAGAAAGTGTGTGTGGGGGGTGCTGGCCCACAACCCTATCCCGGGTGTCACAGGCTCCCTTGGAGCACCAAGGGCTCAGCAGCCTGGCCTGGCACAGCGGGGGCGGACGGGGGTGGAGGAAGGCAGCTTTCAACTGCATCTCTGCCTGGGAAAATTCCCTTTCATGTGGCTGCCTGTGATCTCTCCAGGCGGCTCTGCCGAAGGGGGGTGTCCAGCAGGGAACAGGGGGAGGTGTTGCAGCTGGGGGGCACCCTCACCCCAAGCGCAAGGCAAACTGTAGTACCCCCGGAACCTTGAGGGGGGGAAGTCCTCCCCTGGGTTGTGGGGGGAGCCTGGCCACCAGGGGGCACTGGGCTGGAGGCCTCTGCCTGCCCCCACCCTGCTGGCAGCACACGGGCTGCAGATGGCCTCGGCCAGCCCTCATTGGCACGCCTGCAGGTGTGGGGTGGATGGCTCTGGTGCCAGCTCCGGGGGGGGGGTGCTGTGACTCAGCCGGCCTGCGCCTTTTCCTGTGCCAGCCCACAGCCCAGCCTGAGTCTTCTGGACCCCCTCCCAACAGAGATGCCTCAAGTTCAAAGCCCCTCACCTCTTCCAGCTTTGGCAGCCTGGCCTGCGTGCTCGGCTTTGTAGAAATGAAAGTCCAGCCCCTGGGGTCTGGAGGAGACTAGCAGAGGGACTAACTGTGAGGCTCAGCTACCTCATCTGAGGAAGAGGCAGCACATGTTCCCCAAAGAGTAGTCTGAGAAGCAACTAAAATAACGCAGGCCTGCGTGAAGCACTCAGTGGAAGTGCTGCTGTGATTTTAAAATGTTCTCAACTAAATCTCCAAGATGGCGCCGACCTCCCCCTGAAGCCCCAGCCTGCCCCATTGCCCCCTTCCCTCCTTGATCAGGCATGGCTTCATCCTGCCCTATGCCAGCCCGCCTCTCTCTTGAGCTGGCGGTCTTGGCCATTCCGGCTTGCTGGCGTGTGTTTCTGTCTCTCCTGTCTCCACATCTCATCCTGTTGCACACCCTCTGCTGTGCTGTCCTCCAGGTGACTACTGATGGGGGTAACCCAGCTCTTTTCCTGAAGGGTACTCCCTCATAGGAGTGCTGCCCTCAGAGCCTTGACCCATCATCCTGTACCCCTGACCTGGAAGGGGGATCTGACGTTAAGACTAGCTTTTGGGTGACAGAGAGGTTCAAGAAGCTGACTACTCAAGTTCTGTTAGACAGTTTTCAATCTCCATGCAAGCTCTGTAAAGACTATGAGTGTGTGTGTGTGTGTGTGTCTGTCTATCCGTCTAAGAGAGGGAGAGCCGGAACCTGGGGTAGAAGGATCACAAATTTAAGCCCTGACTGGGTTAACTGAGCAAGAACCTATTTCAGTCCCCAGTACTACAAAAAAAAAAAAAAAAAAAAGAAGGAGAAGAAGAAGAAGAAAATAAGGAAAGGGCCCCGGGAACCCTGTAAGGCCCTGTACAGCAGCATGGCTGTGTGTAGAGTTATGAACACAGGCTTGTGGCTGTATGAGAGACCGTGAGTGACAGAGCCCATGTGGCTCTGGCTTAGGATATGACATCAATGGCCATGCTTTGGGATATTCTGTGACACTGCCTGTGTGATCCTGTGACCTATACAGTCCTGTAATGGACATTGGATACATAATGCTGTTGTATAGCATTGTCACCCCATAACTAGATGAATCTGTGTGGCCCTGTGGATGTTACCTTGGTGTGACATTATGATGCTACCTACCTGGAAGACATGGTGTGTGGTCACAACAGTGTCAGTGTGGACCTGTGATCTGGGTGACGCAGATACCATTGCCATGTCTGTGACTGCAGTGATTTCTAGGTCTTTGTCCCGATGGCTGTGCAGCTGAGAAAGCACATGGCCTTTGCAGTCTTTTGCCCTACCCTGTCCCCTTACCAGTCCTGAGCCCCAGTCTGCATGGGGGAGCTGGAGTGGGGGCAGCAGGCACAGTTCCCACGGCCATCACAGCCCCTCTCCCAGGTCCACCACTGCCTGCTTCAGCTACGCAAAATATCCTGGCAACCCCGGTCTCTTTGTTCTCTGTGGCCGCCTGAAGGCCTCCTCCACCCGGCCTGCCTAGCGCCTGCCAGGCACCTCCTCCCCCTTAGCAGTCTGGCTTGGCCTGACCTAGCCACCCTTAGAACTAAAGTCCCTTAGGGCTGGCGTTAGCTCAGTGGTACCATGCCTGCCTTGCAAGCAGAAGGACCCAAGTTCGATCCCTGGTACTGCCAAGAAACAAAATTAAACAAAACAAAAAAACCTCAAAACCCCATCCCATGTGCTGAGCCAGACTTAGGGTTCCAGACTGGGCCTTTGGCCCCGCACTGAGTCTGCTCTGGCATGCTCGGCAGAGAGAAGGAAGCAGGACATCACCTGTGGTCGTAGTATGGGCCATGAGCTGTGCTGTCCGGTGGGATATTTCTCCTTGTCCCAAGGCTAATTGGAAGCTTAGTCTTTAGTCTGGAACAGTTTTAGTTTATTGAGTAACTTTAGTTCTTTGGCTCTAAGAAATTATCTGGACAGACTTTTACCTTATTACTTTTTTTTCCTCCTTTGGTAATGGGTATTGAACCCAGGGTCTTTACACTAAGCTACATCCCCAGCCATTTACTTTTTTGTTTTTTTTCTTGCAGTACTAGGCATTGAACTCAAGTCCTTGTACTTCTAAGGTAGGCATGGTACCACTTGAGCTAAATCCCCAGCTTTTTTTTCAGTCTTGGAATGGTCTCACTAAGTTGCCCAAGCTGGGCCTGAACATGTGATCATCCGGCCTCAGTCTCCAGAGTCCTGTGTTCACTACCACACCCAGCCATTATCCCTCATATAAATAAGAAATTGAAGCCTTAGAGTATGTGCCTGGCTCAAGAGCAAGGTGGTGGCAGTGTCTCGATAAGAACCCAGGCTCCTAGCTCCCTTGGGAGGAGAACCAGCTGTTACCAGATGAATGAGAAGGGAGCCTGAGAGTCTGCCCGTGCAGGCTCCACCATTTTACATGGTCATGATATGTCAAAGCTTCGGGTGTGTGTGTGTGTGTGTGTGAATGACCTTGACTGAGTGTCCTTGTCTATGTTCTTAAGAAAGGGCAGAAAAGCCTAGAGTTGTAGAATAGGTCACTTGACAAAGTGCTTTGCAGAACAACAAGGTCACCTCACAGCACCAAGACCCACGATATTTCTCCCAGGAGGGACAGGCCATGAAGCTAGTGGCCTGGGGCAGATTCTGCTTTGTTTATTTATTTATTTATTTATTTATTTTTTAGGTTTTTTGAGACAGGGTCTCGCTTTGTGGTTCAGGCTGGCCCTGAGCTCAGCCTCAAACTCACATCACAATCCTCCTGCCTCTGCCTCCCGAGTGCTGAGATTACAGGCGTGAGCCACCACGCCCGGCACTGTGGTATGTGGTACTGGCTGCTGCTGGGTGTGAGTCTCCACGCCCAGTATTGTTATGTGGTTACCGGGGAATCGAACCCGGGCCCTTGCGCTTGCAAGACAGGCGCCGGAACCACTGAGCTAACTCCCCGGCCCGGGCAGATTCTGCTTTGGACCCAGTGTGCAGAGGCTTAGCCTAGCTCAGGACACTGCCAGAGAAGATGGCAATGGATGTTTGGATCCGCTCTCATCAAGGCTGCATGGCTCTGACCTGATTGCAACCTGATGGCGACTGCCAGCTCCCACCGCCTCGCGGGTGCCAGAGATGGATGGATGGAGGTCATCGCACAGCCCTCCATGGCCTCTCACTGCCCATACACAGCCAGAGCCCACAGGCCACTGAGGCCACTGCTGACAACAGCCTAGGTTGGGAGAGGGACAAGCAGCCAACAATACGGTAATAATGGAGACCTTGGTCCAAACACAGGGAGTGGCACCCAGGAGCCTTGCTGTCCGCCAAGGTCACACAGCCCTGCAGGGAGTCCTAACCCCAGAGGCTAACATCTGTCTGGAGTGCTTATCTTGCTAGGAAGGATGATAGGATATAGGATGGTTCTCTGAGGCTGGCGGCCAGGCTGCGGGAGCGGACCCTTTCATCTCTCTGCCCGTCGACCTGCCATCTCTCAGTGGCATTAAATTCTGCTCCTGCCGGAGAACAAGGGCTGCCTCAGATCCCAGGCAGCAGGGCGTGAAGATGGGGCGGGCCCCGGGGAGCCAAGCTGGCCCCAGGTCTGCAGGTTTGGACGCAAAGCCACTGGGTTGGTGGGACTTGATCTTAGGGCTCAAGTGGTTACTGCCCAGCCCCATACTTCATAACAGGTGAGATGCAAGTTCATTTCCTGTCTCCCTGCCCCTGCCAGCTGTCTCTCTTTTCCCCTAAGAGCATCGATCAGGCTGTGGTAGCACATGCCGCCTGTGGTCTTTGCATTCGGAGGCTGAATCAGTACATTTCATTTTCCAGCAAAAAAGGGCTGGTGAGATAGCTCAGTGTGAAGGCCCTGGATTCAATCTCAGGACTGGGTGAGGAGGCAGGCCAGCACCCAGCCCCTGGGGTGGGTGGAAAACACATTATTCTATCTCTTTCTGGATATTTTTTTTCTCAAGTGTATTTCCGACCCTGATCAGAGCATTGTCCATGGGAGAGGAAAACTTACTAAAAAGAGGCCTACAGCTGGAAATATGGTCCCCAGGGTTGGTCCCCAGCATGCTGTCCTCTACCCTAACAGCACATGAGCCAGGAACGCAACCAGTTCATTCTATTCAGCGTCACAGCGGCCTCATGAAGAGGCATTGATCAGTTATCCCCACCTTATAGATGAGAAAGTCAAAGCTTGAAAAGATAAGACACGCGCAAGGTCACACAGCCAGGTTCCTCTGCTTTCTAGATGTTAGCCCTCACTTAACCACCTGGATATACTTCAGGCTGGAAGGAATCCCCTACCCCTGTCTCACATGCTACTTCTGGGCACACCCATATTTTCTGAGTTTTGAGAGCTCTTTCTCTTTCTATATTGCTTTCAAATCACAATATCCAATAAAATTCTTTAGCCATATGTTGACAAGCCCAGAAAGGTATGGAAACAGAACACCTAGAGTGAGGTAAGGGGGAAAGTAGCCCAGAGGACAGGGCATGGGTATTGTGGGGCCTGCAGTGTGTACAGCCCAAGTCTCCGAGGGTCCTGCCCCCAGCTCCCCAGGCCTGCCGAGGAAGGGGCACCCCAGGGCTGAGTTTTGGCTCTGCAGCAGTAGACAGCAGTGGAAGGAAAGCCCACTGCTGGAGGTCACCTGGGGGTGGCTGCGAGGGTGAGCATGAGGACGGTGCCTGCTGCTGTTGATAAGGAGACAGAGCCCTCTGGAGCAGGGACTCAGTGCAGCCATGGAAACATGGCTGAGGTGTGAGGTTGGCTCAGCCACGTCCCCCAGGTGGCCGCCTCCCAGGCCTGGCAGGGGGCCCAGCGAGACAGGTCCAACGACTGGCCACCTCACTCTGCCCTCCAGGGGGCCAGGCCCGGCGCTGGGCAGGTGTAGTGTCACCCCCGTCCCCCCTTTCAGGGCCCAGCTGGGGTCCACCTTTGGGTCTGATTATGGAGGCAGGGGTACACCCCAAGCTCCGTATCCTGCTCAGCCCCCTGCCCCATCCTTCCTATAAATATGTGTGCATTATTTACCTTAAGCATTTTGATAAATCATAATAGCAGAGACATCTGCTGTCAAAACTGCAAACTGCATTTGGGGCTCAGCTGGTGGACAACTAGGGATAGAGGCCAGGGGTACAAGGGCTCTAATGGTCTGAGGAGGATAACATGGGTGTCCCCCAACTGTCATCCAAGACAGGGCCTTGAAGGGGGACCCAGTTCCCATCCTTTGAGACAGCTTATCACCAGCTGCTGATCACAAACCTCCCCAAGGGGACCATCCACCCCCCAACTGTGTTCCCTCCTTCTTCCTCCCTCTGCCACAGAATTAATGCCGCAGTGACAGCAGCTGAGAAGTCCCCCAAGCGGAGATTAACTCCCAGGGCAGGCGGGCGGGGTTGGCCATGGGAAGCTGGGGGTTGGGGGGAGGCTGACGCACAGGCCTCACAAGATTAATCGCCCTGCAGTGGCCTCATCACAAGGGTGCCCGACACTCAGCCCCCGCCCCAGGAGGTGTGTGGGGTCCCAGGTCAGGAGCCTGCCCTGCTTCCCTCAGTGGGACTTGAGGGAGGATTTGGGGAGCTGGACTGAATTCTTTTCTCATTTTCTCTTCCTTTCCTGGTGGCCCTCAGGGAGCCTGAGGACTGAACAGCAATCCTGCGGTCTCTTCCCTCCCCCTGTTCTGGGTTCTGGCCTGGCTCAGCCTGGGAGGGAGGCGCTGACCCTGGTTTGCCTGCCAGCCTCTTGCTGGGCCTGTGGACTCCCATGACTCCACTGGCTGCTGCTCGTTTCCCCAAAGCCTGGGGAGGGAGCACTGCAGGAAGTCCCCCGTCCTGAACGTTTATACAGCAACTCAAAGAGGGGTGCAGTGGGCCTGGTGGCCCTGCTGTACAACCAGCCCCTCCACCTACGCTGGGGGCTGTGGAGAAATGATGTAAAGGGGATTCTGGGAGAAAGCGAGTGAGGGTGCTGCTGGCTAAAGTGCTGGCATCCAGGCCCAGGCAGTGGAAAGCTGTCACTCATTTCAAAGCCTCTGAAGGAAGAGCTGGGCAGAGTGGCACATGCCTGTAATTCTAGCAATTGTGAGGCTGAGACAACAGGATTGCTGCAAGTTCAAGGCCATGCTGGGCTACACAGTCAGTTCAAGACCAGCCTGAAGTACATAGTGAAACAATAATTCAAGAAAATCAAAGGTAAAACAAAGTCTTTGAGGGGTTGCAGCCATGGATGGGGTTAGATACAGCAATAAAGCTTCCCAGGCAGACAGGCTTCAGGGAGGCTCAGTGTGCCTCTCTCGGAGCCTGGGGCCAGGACCCTCTTCTGTGCACCACCGCCTCAGGTGCTGTACCCCCATGTCAGCGACATCCCTACTCAGAGGTAAGGTGCAGTGGAATGTGAGGTCCTTTGTAAAGGGACTCATCCCTGTGGTTAGCAAGAGGGGTGCACGGAGGCTTCCTAGAGGAGGTGTGAGAGCAGCTGCGTCCTGAAGAGCCATGCCTCTTTTCTAGCAAGACAGGGGACCAGTACTCCTGGGGCAATGAGGAGACCACCCCAGAGGGAGCCCGGGAACAACGGGTCAGTTTTGAGGTCCAGGAAGAGTGGGTGTATTTTATGTGGCGGATGGTAGGAGCCAGTGACGATACTTGAAGGTTGGCAGCCTCTGAATGGGCTAAAATCTGGATTAATGACCTGGCCGTGGTGGTGCACACCTGTAAATGCAGCACTCAGGAGGCTGAGTCAGGAGGATCACCAAGAGTTCAAGGCCAGCTTGAACTACATAGTGAGACCTTGTCTGAAAAAAATAGCAGCGCCGGGCATACTGGCACATGCCCGTAGTCTCAGCTACTCGGGAGGCGGAGGTGGGAGGATCACTTAAATCCAGGAGTTCTGGGCTGCAGTGTGCCATGCCAATTGGGTGTCCACACTAAACTCGGCATCAATATGGCGATCTCCTGGGAGTGGGGGACCACCAGGCCTCTAAAGAGGGGTAAACTGGCCCAGGTTGGAAACCGAGTATGTAAAAAACAAACAAACAAATATATATTCATTGAGGGGAACAATTGTGACAGGTGAAAGGTTTCAGGACTCATTAACTTTATAGAGATAGGGCACATCTCAATCCCCAATTAGAATTAGTGAGGGTTAGGGGTATAGCTCAGCAGTGCAGTGCCTGCCCGGCAAGCCCAAGGCCCTGAGTTCGATTCCAGGCACCAAAACAAAAGCAAAAACATTAGTGAAGTTGAATTAGTGGAGTCTTGGGCTGGAACACAGAGGGTCAGGATTTCCATCCAAACCCAGCACTTGCTGGGTTCATGGTCTTGTGACCAAAGGCACAGCCAGCCCACACTGTGCCCAGCCTTCGTCCTCAGTGCCAGTCATGAGCATCAGTCACTGTCTTAGTTATTTTCTCACCAGCATCAGTCATTGTTTTAGTTATTTTCTCACCGGTGAGATAAAACACCTAACACGTCCAGTTCAAAGTCAATTGGATCTGAAGCAGGCTGGCATGACAGAGAAGAAACAGTCCGTGCCATGGCCGGCAGGAAGCGGCAGTCTTCCTTCTGCTTGCCCTTTTTATTCCATCCAAGCTGCAAGCCTACTGGCTGGAGGCACCCACACCCAGGGTGGGTCTTCTGTCTTCAGTAATCCATTCCATCACATCCAAAACTATGCTAAGCCAATCAGCAGGCTGATCCGATATCACACCCCTGATCCAGACACCCCCCCAAAGCCCCACCTATGAGTATGAGGCTTTATAGGAACATCTTGATCTGAGCCATAATAATCAGCCATGGTTCCAGGATTTTCCTGGGGGTCCAAGGCTCAGCAAGGCGCTACAATTTCAGAGTCCTTCATGCCGGTCTTCCCCCACTGCCACACTGGCCCACCTCTCTTCTCCTGCTCTTCCACCCACACCCTGCTTACCCCTGACCTGGTGGCCAGCAGCCTCTGCTACTGTCATCCGTTGTCATGGGAACCTTGCGTCTCTGACCTGGTACAGGCCTGGAGCTCCTAGTGGGGGAAGCTGAAGGTAGCAGGGGGCAGACGGAGGTGTCTATTTCTGCCAGCGGGACTTCCCTTGGGGAGGGGGATGGGCAGGATGGGGTGGGCCTGGGTACAAGGTCCGGCCTTGCCCACCTCTAGTCCCCTAGTTCCTGCCCCTTCTCAAGTCTACCCTTTTCAACCCAGCTTCGGCCCGGTGGTGGGAGGGAGGATGATGGGGACCTTCCCATTTCCGTCACTGCTGATGGCAGCTCAGAGCCCTGAGCTCAGCTCATTCTCGAGGCTAAAAATACCAGGGAGGCGGCAGCAGCAGTTCCCTTGACACCCTGTCCACCATTCCCCTTCCCCCAGCACAGACAGACAGACGCAGGCACGCGCGCACATGCGTGTACTCGTGCACACAACCAGGCCCAGTTTAGGCCAGGCTGTGCTGTTTAGCATACAATATTGTGGTCTATCCAGGTTCCCAAAGTCCCTCTTCTCAATGACTTAGGAAGACCTGGATTTGATTTCCACCTCTTACCTCAACTGGCTGTGTTATCTTGGGGTAGTTCTTTGGCATCTCTGGGCCTTTGTTTTCCCCTTTCGTATAATTAGAGAACTACATGGAAGGGGGCAGTCTCAGGAATAGAGCAGAAGGTCAAAGCCCTGGCTGACTCACATCCTTTAATCACGCCAGTACTGACTCTCTCTGAGCTGCTTACACACTGGCTCAGTCTCCTTTTCTACATGAGCACACTGAGGTTGGTGAAGTAAAGGTGGGAGGAGATACTAATGCAGATGGTTGGTTTCCAAGATGGATCCTTCTTGCTCTGAAGTGGCCATGAGTTTCTGAAGCCAAGGCAATTTTTGGCACGTGTCACAGCACTTGGGAGGCTGAGGCAGGAGGATCCAGTGAGCCAGCCAGTGCTACATAGTGAAACTGTCTCAATAAACAAACAAAAATTCCAGATGTGGTGGAATGTGCTTATAATCCTAGCATTCTCAGAGGGTGAGGCAGGAGGATAGCTAATTGGAGGGGAGCCTGGGCAACTCAGTGATTTAGTGAGGATTTATCTCCAAACAAAAATAAAAATGAAAACAATTTAAAAAGCTGAGCATGTAGCTCAGTGCAAAGGCCTTGAGTTAAATCCCCAGGATCACTAAATAAACATTAAGACCTAGTTTCATCTTGGAGCTAGTGAAAGATGGAGCCTCAGGTAACATTTAGGACCTTCTTGGAGGTACTGGAAAAATCACGGCTACTGGGCAATGAGAACATAGATGTCTGGAAGCTCAGACCCTGGGAGCCATTACTGTGAACTCAAGCCATTGGGTCCCTATTTCACCCCACTAGTCCAAGGACATCTGAGAAACCACAGGACATCCTCATGCACACCCAAACTCTAAGGCTAGAGTTGGCCATCGTAAGAACAGTGTATGGACCCTCTGACAAGAGCACCCAATCCTGTAGGACAGAGGGCAGGCTTTGAGTCATACCTTCTCAGTTGACAAGGCCAGTCTTTCCTGCAGTTGTTGTGTGACTTGGCGAGACATTTCATCTTTTGGGGTCTCATATGTAAAACAGACGCTTAATAGTATTTGTCTAGCTGGCATAGTGGCACCTGTAATCCTACCACTAGGAAGACTGAGGCAGGAGGAGCATTGTGAGTTTTAGGCTAGCCTGAGCCAGAGTGAATTCAAGTATAGCCTGAGATACACAGCAAGATCCTGTTTCAAAAACAACAACAAGGGCCGGGGGATTTAGCTCAGTGGTTCCGGCGCCTGTCTTGCAAGCACAAGGACCTGGGTTCGATCTCCAGTAACCACATAACAATACTGGGCGTGGAGGCTCACGCCCAGCAGCAACCAGTACCACATACCACAGTGCCGGGCGTGGTGGCTCACGCCTGTCATCCCAGCACTCGGGAGGCAGAGGCAAGAGGATTGCTGATGTGAGTTTGAAGCTGAGCTCAGGGCCAGCCTGAACCACAAAGCGAGATCCTGCCTCAAAAAAAACCTAAAAAAAAACAAAACAAAGTGAGAACCTGTCTAAAAAAACAAAAATTAATTGAGATATTCCCATAAAGTATCGAGTAGAATAATTGCTATTTCTGGAGGCTGGCATGAAAGAAGCATGTTCGGAAAGAGATGCTCTCTGGGACATTTGCTTATTAATTATTTTAGTGTTGAGAAATGTGTTGGCTGTTGGAACTTGGGTCTCAAGATTCCAGCTGGGGTCCTTTACTCTAAACTGGGGTCCTCCTCCAAAAGAAAAACAATGCCCGTTAGTTGTTTGAGCATGTTTTCCACCCCTAAATGGATGCTTGTAGGTAAAACATTAATAAACTGCATCATGTTGGTGGGGAAAATTAAATGTAAATTAGATAATTAAAAATGAAGCTGATGCCCGCTGCTTGGTGCTATTACTTCTTATTAAAAGTTATGAGAGGTGGTCCTGGGTGGAAGCTGGTTGCAGGGTTTCTGGCGGGGATGGGGGATATAAAGGGCTATCAGAGCCAGGCTTGGTCTTTGGAAGAAGACTAGGGGACAAAGAGAAGGGGCAGAGCTGCCAGAATCAGAGGCCTGGGTGTGGGCAAGGGTTCTGCCTTTCCCCGTTCCCTGTGTCAGTACCTTCCTCATCCAGTGCCTTAATGCCTCTTTGCACAAGAGGTAACAGCAGCACCTAGCTATAGAACTTAGGTAAGTGTTAGACGATGTCTAGAGCTGGGGCTGGGGGTTTAGCTCAGTGGCATTGTGCCTGCCTAGCAAATACAAGGTCCTGAGTTAAATCCCTGGGACTAGGGAAAAAAAGCCTACAGCTGAGTGTGGGAGGCTGAGGCAGGAGGACTGGGGTAAGTTTGAGGCCAGCCTAGGCAGGGCTGGGATGTAGCTCAGTGGTGCTGCATCTGCCTGGCAAGTAGAAGGTTCTGAGTTTGTTCCGGGTGCAATAAAATAAAAAAATAAAAAGCTTAAGGCCAGCTACCTTGCAAAACCGTGTCTCAAAAACCTAGAAATGGGGCCGGGGAGTTAGCTCAGTGGTTCCGGCGCCTGTCTTGCAAGCACAAGGGCCCGGGTTTGATTCCCCGGTAACCACATAACAATACTGGGTGTGGAGACCCACACCCAGCAGCAACCAGTACCACATACCACAGTGCCGGGCGTGGTGGCTCACGCCTGTAATCCCAGCACTC